>WSUE01000193.1:0-72491 GCA_019633535.1 Tulasnella sp. JGI-2019a
TCAGTTCTCCATTCCACCCTCTTATCGCTACTCAGTGAATACACCTCTCGTACTCTTATCCAAAAACCCCTTTGCGCACTCCTCCAAGATACTATCAAACAGTGAGTAGGGTTCAGTTGACCTGAGCACCTGACATAAAGAACTGACAGTTAATTTCGGCGTCTCAAGAAAAGTCTGATCGATGTAGGCGAGATCTGTAAGGAAGTTTGGGCATCGATTTCCGAAATCGAGTCGAACTGCGGCTAACATCGCTTGCATGTAGTTGGAGGTGGCGTTGTAGAATAAGTCGTTGAAGGTATTGACCGCGACTGTGTTGTTTGTGAACGTGAAGTTGCTGAAGCCGAGGGCCGATAGGTTGGGGTGCAATGGTTTTGGCGAGCAATCCAGTGTTCCTACGACTTCGTCTATTCTTGTGGCAATCGTAATGATATTGCTGGTCTCAGCTGGATCCATGTTTTGACGGAGAGCCATTAAAAGGTCTAACCCCGCCGGCTGGAGGCTGCAAGTATGACAATAAATGACTGCTAACACGCACCCTTTCTTTACTCTCTGACAGACTTTTGCTGACTCACATCGTTGAGGCGTATAGAAAGTTTGATGACTCTCGCATCGATGGGTTGGCAGGGGCACAGTATCTCTCTGAGTTCCAGGACGCCCTGTCAGGGATAGTCGAGGCTGTCCATGACGTACTTGCGCTCACAGGGAACACATCGTCGCATTTGATGGAGGCTGAGACGACGGCCGTCCAAGCTGTCAAGTCGACTGTGACCTTCATCCTAGTGACGTCGCAGCTGTCGCTGCCAAGGGGAGAGTTTGTATAGGAAATACCGCCCTGAACTGCGATTCCATCCATATTAGACTGAGCTGACTGCGTCCAGTCAATTATCCAGGGAAATATAGCCTGTGTGGTCTAACAGATAAAAATCAGGTGAGATACAACGTTTGAAGGATCATGTAAGGAATTCACAGGTATACCTGAAACATATCTCCAATGGAGAAGACATGGGGATCACAAAGCGAGCCAGGTTGTTGAGGAGAAAGGAAGTGATTAAACCAGTGGAATTGGGTCTGATTGTATGTGGGAGAGAGCACCGATTTGAGCTCATAGCCTTGTGTGGCGACTAGCAGTGTATGTATAATGTCAGATGACTACAAGATTTAATGGTAAAGGATACTCACACGCTACGGCACCTAACAAAACGAGGGCGAGGATTGCGATCGTGTAAACTACCAGATGGAAATATCTTCCAGGATAATCACGAGTTATGGGGTAGGATAGCTTTGGGAGGGATCCGCGGTGGACGAGATTGAAGATCATGTTGTCCTAGACTGACGAGAGCTTGTCGAAAGAGGTAGAGGGGTAAATTTGAATCGATTTGAAGATAACCTTGTGCTGATGGACAGGGCCAAAAATACGTCCTGAGCTCGGGCCAATCCGAGGGTATCCGGGAAGGCCCGATAACGCGACATGATGCTAAACGCTGCTATTGAGTTACTATTGTCGCCGGAGAAAGAGCATCAGGATCGAAAATAGCAAAACGCCGCCAGGCACATGGTACCTCAGTACCTCTCCCTAGATAATCCCTCAGCATAAGGACCTTAGGTTCCCTATCGCTCAAAGATAATGTAGATCCATCCATGTGTGTTGTTGGAAAAGCAGTAGATAGATCCATAAACAAGCGAGGGCGGTAAATTGTTTCCCCGACCAGTTTCAATTGGCTAAGGTTGATGCGCAAGATCACCAGAAGTAGGACAGACTCCTCCCAATCAGAATATGCAGGCAGACATGTCGGTCCCGTTCAAATGGCTGGATGCGAGGACTCAACACACGTGCGTTTTCCCAGTCCTTTCGGACTTTAATATAAATATAACATCATTATCGTCATCGGCATCCTGAGTATTGCTCAAACAATGGGGTGTAAAGGGGCGTGACAGGAAGACAAGCTTGGTGGCTTTGGCCTAGTTTGTCATATAAGCTGTTCATTTCCCGGGGTGCTGCTGCCACAGTCTCACCGAGGATGATCACCACTAAAGAGGTGTTGGCAAGCACAAGACGCCATCATCAATCCTGGCTCACAAGTCACAGGAGCCTGGGATGATCATAGTACTATCGATCCACGGTTTTCCTTGCCTAATGGAGGCTGGGCGGGGAGCACCGTCAAATCAAAAGAAACACGTTTTTATGAATAAAGGCACAACCTAATTTTCTCGGATTGGCATACGCACTAAGTATACACATGTCGTACAGGGTTGAGCGAAGGACATGCCTTCATGTAATGGGAGTGACTGGAAGGACCGGGAAGTCAAGGCAGCTTTTCTAGTGAGGCGAGAAAGATAAGAAGGGAAAACGCAAAGATAAATTCTAGCAAGGGTGGTGCATTCGGCGCTGGAGAGGCCATACCACACCTATCACTCCTGTATCACCGCCGTCGGCTACTGAACGAGGAGCGATCTGTTACGACCCGGCTGTAGGTGCCGTGCTGCGTCTGATGACCGTAGGATGATATCTAGCTCATCAGTAAACCTGTACCCAGATTAGTTGACAAGCCAGCGCCCCTTCATCGATACCAGGCATATTGAGAGGACCCTTGCCTTGCCGGATGCGATGCGATGCTGAGATATCTGTGCTGGGGACTAGCTGGTATGTTACGTAGTAGTAATATTTCCTGTATTAAAATGAAATGACGAGGGTCGTTATACTTGAAAGGCACAACCCCATGTTTTTTCTGATCAACGAGGCATGCGCAGTAAAAATACAGATGCCATACAGAGGATCCAAATTGAGCGAAGACAACTGGACAAGCCTTCATGTAATGAGAAGTTACTGGAAGGACTGGATCAGAATCGAGACGAAAAAGAGAAAGGTATCGATATCACCATAACATAAATTTTGCAGTGGGGCGGGGGACAGATAAAAAGGAAAGGTAACGGTGAATTCTGAGCAAAAGAAATGCATAATATCAATCACGAAGTCCACATGCCATTCGGCGCCGGTGCATCTATCGGCACAGATTGGTCAAACTCCTCCTGCAGATAGTACGCTCCTGACTGGCCGTAATCCCCTATTATCGGTTGTTGAACAGGGAGCGGTCCCGAGTGTAGGTTGTGACCCTGGTGTGGGTGCTGCGTGACGACTGTATGGTGCACACCATGGTGCATCTGATGACCGTGAGGTGGTACCTGATGCTGGGGTGGAATCTGTTGCGACGAGTGCGTCGTATGTTGGGGACTGATCTGCTGCGGCGCCTGTTGAGCGTGTTGTAAATCATAACCCTGCATACTGTGCTGCACTGGTGGTTGACCCTGATGGGAAGGCTGCATCTGGTGGGTTGTGGACATGGCTCCGTTCTGCTCTACTGGCCCACCCATCTGGTTCGCCACCATGCCTTGCATGTTCTGCTCCGATGCCAATGGCGGTGGGTACAAGAGGGCCTCCATCCAATTCTTATCGGTGTCGTTAATTTGATATGATGGAGGTGTTCCATCGGATGTCGGAGAGTAGTGAACCCCTTGCCGGTGCGAATGAGTTCCGGAGTAGGATGACGACGCAGAGTCCTGAGCTGGGCCGGCCCCGTTGTGCGCGGTATGCGCGTGTCCCGAGTACTGATCGCGTGGTGGATGGGCATGTTGCATCTGTGGAGAACTGCCGGGCGCAGCTCCTCCGTTCGGTGCCATACCAGAATGCTGCCTCGAGTGTCCACCATTGTGGGGAGCCCCTTGCTGTGCACCCTGCTCCCACTGCCCACTACCACCCACTGCCGATACGGGCGACGTCTGGATCGCGTCATGCGAATACGACCCGCTGCCGTGACCATTCGAGGCTGGTTGGTTGTGTGAGTGACCGCCACTTAAGCCTACCCCATCTCTCGAAGGACTCATCATACTTGGCTCGCTCATCATCCCCGTAGTCCAATCCCATTCTGGGATCAAGATTGGTGGTCCGAGTGGTCCAGCCACGCTCAGCACATCCGCTCCAAACACTTTCTTCGCCAGGCTCACGATGAGAGGATGGCTTCCGTGGGAATCCTTCCTGTTCCATCGCCAACGGAACAGTGGAACGATGTGCAGCGCTGAGCAGATGTCTTCTCTCGCACGGGCATACGGTAGAGCATCGCACTTGGAGATGATGCCGTAGATGATGACCATCGCAGCAATATGGATGGGGATTGGTGAAACGAAGAATGCGATCGACGGGAACGAGGTGAGCTGCATTTGGATGGTGAGGATGTTGTGAGATGTGATGACGGCTGATAGGGCGCAGTAATAAGGTTAGTAAAGATTCTACAATCATACTATGAGAGACGAGCGATGACGCACCATCCTTCAGCGCTCTCCGCCTTGCGTCCGGACCGATGATGGAGCTCGTGAACAACGCCCTCAGAAGCAGAATCCTTGCGATCCCATACTTCAAGAGGGTCAATCCCTGATCCTCATTCATCCCCATCACAAGGTTCATCCTCTGCTCGGTCGTCCAATTCTCTGTGCCTTCAAAGAACGCCCGATATCTCTCTCCAAGAATTCCCCTTGAGAACGCTCCGAATCCTTTAGTTATGCGACTCGCATGTCTCACGACCTGATCGGCGGTCTGCTTGTGGTTTCCGGGTCGATACAACGCATTGATGATGTCGCCCTGGATCGACGTCAGGTGTGGGCTATGCTCGAAGTGCTCTGTGAAGCTCGATGTGAGGTTTGGTGAGAAGTGAGGGAAGTGTCGGCGCGGGAAGGGGGTGTTGAAGTCAGCGTCGGCGATAGCGAGTGGTCGACCCAGTTGGACGGAGGTGCCGCGGTCGTGAATAAGCACGATCCACCATAGCCTATTTCTAACCTCACATTCGGCTGGGGTGAAAGTCGGGCCCTGCTCGGACGGGTCGTGATGCAATCCAAGCTCGATAGATAGTCGGACAAGGTTGCCTACGAGGCGCCATAGCGTCCTCCCGTGCCGCTGGGAACAAATCCTTGGGTTAGCATCAATGCCAATGCTAAATCGGGAGTACATATCCACGAACCTCGGTGTACAGGTACCACTGCAGCAGGATCAACGCCTGGAGGCTACTAATGGTCACCCTGAGATCCGGTTTCACAGCCAACGCGAGCTCGAAGAACTCTTCGTGCGTAGGATAATCCTTCAAGCTCTCCGGTACACCAGCCTTCCCAGAGTACATATGATCGTTATCTTCACTCAGTCTGCCCAGGGCCAAGATCAAGTATACCGAGCACAAGAATCCAGGATCGTCCTGCGGGTGGATCGGCACAGACGCCGGCGGGTTCATACCCGGACCCCACGTAGTCCGCTGTTCACTGCTTGAGCCCGATGCCGGGGCAGACTCGAGGGACTCGTATGTCATCTTCAGAGCGGCCTCAAACTCCTCAGGAATAAAGATCGGTCGATGGGGGTTGAGCGAGTCGAAGTACTTCTTGACCACTCTCTCCGTGAGATGCCGATTCTTGGGCAATCGGAAGGCCAGTTTACGGGGGTTTTGGACGTGCGATGAAGGGGAGGAAGAGGAGCCGGGGTAAGGGCCAAGGGTGTGAGCAGCGACAGTGGTAGTAACGGTCGGGGGCGACGGGACGCTGGCACGGCGGAGGACCTGTCGTGCAGTCCACTGCGATACAAGCTTCGGGTATCGCGGGATGAGCTCGTCATCTTCCATCCGCACACCGCCCAAGACATCTTCACCCTCGTTGCTGTCTGATTATCAAAGGGGAGGATGTCACAGCCACGTTAGCAAAAGGATCATGGTGCAGTCCATGAAGATCGAAGGAAAGTAGGAATCCATCTGCGGCCAGAAACCCTGCATGCACTCGCGAATAGGGTTCCAGCTTCGCAGAGTTCTACCCTTTCTGCACCTAGTCCTTGCACGTGGACCGAACAATGTATATGCTCGTAAAAATTGTAAACGAATCGGCTCACCTGGCCTGGGCAGATCTTTGACAATATGTCTGCTCACGCCAAACGCCTTGATAAGTCCAGGGAGCCCAGAAAGGTCATTGGATTGGGGGTCCTGTCCTTTAACGTCGCTCATCTCCTCTGGATTGGCTGGACTACTGGACTTGTTTCCGGTAGCGGAACCTGATGCAGAGCCTGCTTGCAGTGCCAGCGAATCAGATGTTTGTGTTTGAGCTTGGGGTTCCCTGCGCTGCGGTTGTTCGGGCTCTCTCATCCTCACAGGAGCGCTGATCGTGTCCCCAGATCCGCTTCCACCGCCTTCCACCGATAATGAGAGGGTATTTGTGTGTGGTTCCTGCTTCATCGCAGTCAATCCTGCTAACGACCCTGTACCTAACGCTGCCGACCCTATCCCTGAAGCGGCCGCCAATATACCGGCAATGACCGTGTTGACATCGACGTCCACGAGGCTAAGATTTTGCCTTTCGAACAGTGCATCGACGTCTGGCGAATCTTCAAAGCCAGGTACGAGCCGTTGAAGGACCATGATGCATTTTACGAGTGACACTTCGAGCTTATCGGTGTACCCGCGCGGCTTGAGGGTTTGACGGTGCCGATCCTCTTGATTGCACTCGACATGGGCGGCGGTGCAGGCGGAGCAAGAGGGCAGTTTGGAGTCGCACTACGATGCATGAAGGAATTGTTGTTAGTCGGTATTCGAACGACGGGCAATGCCGAGGGCGAATTGGACTGTGGACCAAAACCATGCCAAGAAAAAAAAATATTTTACAGAGGGATAAACCTCACCTTGATCTTCTTAGTTCGGCACCTGGTACACGCTTCGTGGAGCCTTCGCAGCCTGCGCGCGGGGGGCTGTTGTTGATGTGAATCGTCGGGTGAGTCTGCCTTCTTCCGCTTGCGGTTTGGGTTCCCCCCCGTGCCTACTCCCCCGTTTCTCGCCGGAACTTGAGGAGGTGGGAGTACTGGATATGGAGACGTGTAGGGGTGAGGCATGTCGCTTGCCGACTGTGAGTATGGATGGGACTGATGATGATGTTGGAGGTCTGGCGGCGGGTAAGGGTGTGAGTGGGCCATGGCCATGTCATGTGGATGTTGTGGATGCGGCGGCGGCAGTAATGGCGGATACTGATGATGGTGATGCGGTGGAACATGTCCATGGTAAACTTGAGGATGTGGCGGGTGCGGCGGCGGGTAGGAAGACGTAGCCATATGAGATTGGTGGTAAGGTTGAGACAACCGATGTTCTGGGGATGGTGAGTCTTGGCTGTCTGGCTGAGGGGAGGGAGAGCGATGTAGCTTTCTGTGGGAGGCCATGGGATATACTTGAGTGGTGTATGTACTGGTGGGATCCTATACTATGGCAGAGTGTGAGAGAACCAGACAGTGATTGCACGCTACCGTCCGTTCAACCACGGGGACCCTTGCTCCCACTGCGACCAATAACCTAAACAAGGGACTCCCCTTGCGACCTGGCCCCAAATACACATCTAAAAAATTGTGCTCCTTTGTTACCGTAGCGCTCAGTCCAACCACAAAATTCATTGTCGGTTGATGCCGATAAGCGACAGCGCCACTCACGTCAAAGCGGCTCCTGGTATGTAGAACAGCCGAACTCCAAAGAGAGGCTTCGTTATTGCCTGCTCTGGAACTGTCCCTTCAACTCATGCCATGACCATGCAGTTTGTGCGTTCCGTATCCAGACATGCAAGTACCACACCGAGAGTTGACCGTGTTCCCCGAACGCAGGCGATCTACCAAAACACCGGCGATCTCCGCAACGTCCCTTGTAGCGCCCATCCTCACTCTATTTAGTCGTCGATGGGGGGGTTCCGCAGCCCAGCTCTGCCAGGGAAAACGGTCGTTGACACAGCTCGAGGGCATCACTGAAGAAGCACCCTATTTACACTCAATCACGACTGGTTAGCTCCGGTAGATACTTTTTCTCTAGCTAGCGCAGAGGGATCGTAATGGCCTGGGTGGTTGCTCATTCTCGACTCCGCTGACTCCCTAATATGGACGCCAGGTTCCGGGAATGAGTCGGCCTTGTGTGGTCATGAGGCGATAAGATATACAAACGTGAATCTCAAAGCTCTCCCGCCCACTGGTACACTCTGAAGCTCGGCATACTGACTACAATAGCTTCAAATTTCACATATTCCGTTTCGGTTTCGAGGATCAAAAATGAAGATGGCTACGGATCCACGAGGAGGATCGTTTTTGGGATGCCCAAATGCAATCGCTTTGGTTACTCTTACTTTAATGACCGCTGCTCTGACGACACGTCCCGGTATCTTCGGAGTGATCCGCCTTCTATCATGGTGCAATCCCGGTCCAGATGATGGCCAAGAAAATTAACCCTCCTTTATTGTGGTCTGAATCCATTTCGGCAAGCTCCGATGAACGCTTGACTCCGGACGAAACGAGGGGTCGCTTGCATACAGAAAGCACTCGATTGAGGAAGATATCATGTCTTGCTTGTCCTATCTAACTGGGAATGCCGCTCGTCAGACGTCGCTTGAGTTCCTACCTGCGTCGTCAGAGTCATCTGACCAAGTTTGAGATTCGAATGTGGATCGACATTCTAAGCCGTCCCCAATACCCCGGTATATTTTCCTGTGGCTTCCGTGTGTATCCCCTATTCCTTGCAGTGTTTCCTCTTTTGGAGGTTCCACACCAAGCTCGGAAAGTGCCGAACCAGGCCGCTTCACCTTCACCGTGAACTGACCGGACTCCGACAACCGTCCGATTGCTCCCAGCCTTTCCCATTGAAATGCTTGCATTCTCGCAATCTCATCCGCTTACTGGTCCAGTGACAAGTAGAACAGCCGCACCGCGGCGAAATGGATCGGCCGAGGCTGGCAACAACACTTGGACATTGGAGATTCGCCATTACTTTCAAGACGTAAGATGAATCAATATGCACACATACTACTATTCCATTCCACATCAGCGCGATGCTTGACCCCAGGATAGTCACGACGGAATCGAGCGTGTAGTGTGTTCCCCCATCGCATCGAGACTCAGCATCTACCAAGCTGCCCTAGCCACCTCCCACTCGCTTCGTCTTTGGTCTAGATCTAGGCCTATTCCATACGGGAAAGAAATGTCCGAAGTTGGCGTTCGAGACCAAAATGGCCGCATAAGTCTTCAGAAGGCCCCGTTGCGCGACCCACACACGCGTAGCTTCGCTTCTAATGACTTCTAATCAATGCATGTATCTCACAACCTGGTATAAAAAACCGATCAGAATCCTGTGGGAACTTGTACCTCTGCGTGATAAGTTTGGCACTTCGAAGGGCCAAAGTAACGGGCGATGATCGTGAGCAAAGTGTGTAGTCCTGGTTCGATCCGTTCCATGCGAACAGGCGAGCCTTCCTGGCCCAGCCGAACGAGCATGAAGACCTGGATTCCCATCATCAGGTGCTTCTATTGCCACTGCTCATGGGCGCTTTACGTCCTCAATTAATAAACCTGCTAGAGATCGACATTATCATCAACATAATAATCGCAGCACCGTTAAGCTGTCACGGCTTGTAGGGTCAGTAATATCCGCAATGCGTCAACAGGTTCCCTGGACTGTCGCAAGACCCTTTTGACCGATACAGTTTACACGCTGTGCAACTCAGGTCGGAGAATCCGGCCAGAGTGCCGCTCCACAAGGCTATTCATGAACTAGATATCGACTCCGTTCTCGGCCTTTGGTTCTGTAGATATCAGCGTGAGGAGTGGAGGTCCCAGTGGTGTGGAAATACAGTCTCACATTACGGCAAGTGTGAGCGTATTTAATTTCGGCAACAGTATCCAAGTCGTTCGTCCCAGCAATCGTGAAGGCGAAGGAAACTAGACTCACCAGCGCCTGAGATTTGGATACGCTTGGTCATAAGCGCCTAAACTCCATGACACAGCCACGCCGAGGTGAGTCCTCTAACACTCAACCAACTTCAAGTGTGTCTCTGAATGGCTAACCAGATTAACTGGCAGCAAATCGTGCCCAAGCGGTTGACGTTTCCGGCGCATGGCATGAACGTCGTCACTTGTCTCCTCCTCTCTCGCAAACGGATCATCTCAGCTTCGGACGATCATTCGATTCAAATGCACTCGTCAGAAACCGGAGAGCTCATTCAGTCTTCCCTGGGGCACGAAGGTGGCGTGTGGGCGCTTGCGATCTGCTCGAGGCGTTGTACCAATAGTTCCGATGCGCCACAACGATTTCATCATGATATGCTTGTCTCGGGGTCTACAGATCGCACCGTGCGTGTCTGGAACCTGCAGACCGGTCAAAATACGCACGTTTTTGCAGGACACACCTCTACGGTTCGATGCATAGCCCTTGCTCGTCCAGTTTGGATCGATGTGGAGGACACAACGTCGGGAGTGAATAGGAAAGAAAAATGGCCAAAACACACAATGATCATCAGTGGGAGTAGGGACGAAACGTTGAGAGTGTGGAGGTTGCCGGCGCCTGGCGAATCGGAGTACCGCTGGCAGAAGGGAGAAGAACAACTGACAGACGAAGAGATGAAGGAAAACCCGTACCATTTGATGGTGTTAAAGGGGCACAAAGGTCCAATTAGGGCGGTGGCTGTACATGGAAGGACGATAGTGAGCGGAAGCTATGATACAACGGTCAGGGTGTGGGATTTGATCACAGGGGACGTGAAGTTCATCTTGACGGGACATCAACAAAAGGGTGAGTCAGTGAGGCGCTTGAGGCGTTGCCAATTATTGGCTTATGCTGTGATTCAATACGTCAGTTTACAGCGTCGTGATTGACTCCCCACGGCAACAGATATGCTCGGCATCGATGGATGGCACCGTCAGGATCTGGTCTCTCCAGGATGGTAGCACGAAGCACACCCTCTCTGGACACTGTTCGCTCGTCGGGCTGTTATCAATATCCTCTAGCACCCTTGTCTCTGCATCAGCCGACGCATTGCTTATGATATGGGACCTCAAGGAAGGAGTGTTATTGCACAGACTAGAAGGTCACAAGGGCGCTATCACCTGTGTCCAGCACGATGATGAGAAGGTCATTTCTGGGTCCGACGGCACGTTGGCGATGTGGAACACAAAGGATGGATCACGGGCCCGAATTCTTCTGAAAGCGGTCACCGGCGTGTGGCAGGTCACCTTTGATCGTCGCTTCCTCGTCGCCGCAATCAATCAGCAGAATAAAACATTTGTGGAGGTCTGGGATTTTACGGAACTAACAGCTGTTGCAGAAGGGGAGCCTCCAGGGAAGGATGATACGAGCGACAACGAAGATGGAGTTGAAAGTGACGATGAGATTAACATCTAAACGGCATGGATGCAACAAGTTTGATTCCTCATGGTTCTGTTCGGCCGGTGGGGTGGAGTCAAGAAACCGTGCTTTTGTATTTGTACCTAAGAACCAATTAGTAACCGCGGGAGTAGAGTTGTTCGACGTTTCGGCCCCACACGGCACTCTCACCGCCAGGCGAGACGAGCCCAAATGTCCCACTCAATGCCATCCACCGCCCTTCCGACAAATCTCAACACCACCGTCATACCGACTTCCAGGTTTACATCGATCTCCAGCCGGGTCAAGGCCTTTCGACATGCTGTCCAGCAGTCGCTAAGTGAGGCCGATACTACCATGACCGCTCAGGGGAGTCCCATCCTCGGCTTCATGCTCAGCGAGTATAATCTTGGAGTTTTAGTTATGGTCAGAAAGTGATGGTCGGATCACGGGGATCTGTATGCTGAGCTCAAGTTGGTTTGACGACAGGGCTTCCTCCTCGATCGTATACAACATGTCGTGGTCGTTCCACCAAGGAGGGAGAATCCGACCCACCTTCAACCAAATGAATTGGATGATCCTAGAGGCGCTGCTGAGGCTTCAACCTCACGTCTTCGGAGAATCTGGCAGCATGCGATCTCGTGCATCCTCCCCATCAATGCTTCTGCCTCGCACACCCGCTTCCTCTTGCGGCTCCCATCCCTCATTTTTATATATCGTGCTCTCATTTTGAACTTGCTCCTGATACTTCAAGTCACATCATGGATGCCAAATTCATGGATACCTGGATCAATCCTGGAATGGGCTCTCAAAGTCAAGATGACCGATATTTGCTGGGCCACATTCATCTCCACGTGTTTGACTCTCGCCACCAGTGCGTGTTTTCAAGGTGTTCCCATTTGTCCCTTTTTTGACTTTGTTATTCTATTGATCCATTTCCAGTCGCATTCAATAATGGGTTAGACGGGAGGCGAGTATGGAATCGCTTCTTGCTCTAGATCTCACGCTGATCATGTCACTACGGAATAGTGGCTCTGATGGCTCTGCACTGTCTTTCAATCTTTTAAACTTTGCTATGGAACTTCACGTCCTTTCGACTGCTAGAGCTCATGTTGTACGGCCGGAAGATTTACCCCCTCGACCCGATCTCGTCGGCCTACTGGCTATGCTGGCTCCTCTATCAGACGTCAGCACTTGTTTTGGAATCCTTACCTGTTTAACTCATCACTCACTGACATATTAATCTATAGCTCGCCATATATAATACAATGGGCATCCGAAAGTCGTGGGGCCGTAAACGTCTCTTTCCTTCCACAGTAGCCTTCGCAATCGAGTACACCAAGCATCGGATCGCCTCAGGCCTTCCCCCAAACCACTACCTCGGGCGCAACTATGATGTCCTATCCATGACGTACACGCTATTCCTCTGCATTATCGGCACGACGTGGCTCTTGAAGGCGTCGACGGCTATCCTCCTCGGAGGTTCCGTTTCAAGGAACTTGCTCCCAGCAAACTTGACCGTCAGCTCGGAGGACCATGCTCAGGTCGTACTCATCAAGCTCCTCGCCGCGTCCATTCAGACGACAGGCATGTCCGGCCTGGCCAACGAGCTACCTGTCCTAAATGCGTACGATGATGAGAAAGCCGGGAAGACCGGCTCTGAGGAGGCTGTTGCACACATAGGGCTGGATGGGACGGTGGTGATCGTCCCTGGTGGCAAGGGTGGGCTGGGGAGGGAGATAAAGAAGATCAAGCCCCAGGCTGTTGAGTCATCGGACGCCATTCTAGGGGGTTGGGGGACAAGAAGTCGCTGGCGTGCCCTCCGGGATTTGGCGTATTCGATTTGGGGCTGCTGGAGATGGACATTTTGGCGTTTATGGACTAAGTTAGCTCAAGGTCTGATGGGGAATGGCCTTGGCGTAGCTCCGAGACCGCCGCGGATACCCGGGTCGCCAACGGCGTCTGCCCCTAACCAAACGCTAGGCGGACAGATCTCGCGGACAAGTGAAGAAAGCGTTGAGGACGACGACGAGGGGGAAGATGAACAAGATGCGTTGTACCAACGATTTTTGCGTGGAACGAGCATCCTCTCGGACGGAAGCTCTGAAGGATACAATTCAGAGGCCGATGGGGACGATGAACGTAGCAGGTCTGACACGGATGATGATGAGTTGCCCGTGCGGCACCCCAGCCGACAGCGTTCGACAACTCCTCGACCACATGACTACGAGAACAATGGCGGAGACCCATCTTCGACCCTATTCGATTCTACGAAGGATGACCCATCTATCCTCCTTGCACATATGCTTCATACGAGCCCTCAACCGCTCACCCGTCAGCGATATCAAGCGACCTCACTTGCGCTATCGCCTCTTCGAAACACGAGCCCAACGAAACGGAAGGACGGAGATGTAGACGAGTCAGAAAAACAAACCTGCATAGTGTGCTATTCGGAGCCTCGTGTTGTCGTATGCTGGCCGTGTCGATGCCTTGCGATGTGTGACGATTGCAGGAGCAGTATGGCCACGCTACCCCTCAATCAGCATTTGTGTCCGACATGTCGTACACCGTGAGTTCTTTTTACTTCTTTGCATGAGACGCGCCGACTAACTGGATAGTTATCATCTTGCTGCCTGGTGCTATAGTGTCGAAGGATACTCTAGGATCTTTGCTCCTTAGATCGCAGGGAAGAAATATTCTGGCTACGGCTATGACACTCGCAATTATTTAATTTACAAAATGCCATTTCTGTCGTGATGTGTGCACCCACCTGAATTTCTTTGGGAAGGACCGTCTGCCATAGCTGCTGGTAAGCAGAGAGTGAATCCAAATGTCACCTGTCCTTTTGCGCAACAAAGAGGTGCGGCTACTCGGACACGCCTGAGCCTAAACTCCCAACACTGGAAGAATATTGGACTGTTGAGTTAGAGCGGGGGTTTAATGTTGTACTACACCTCCTGGTGCGCTCCCTGTATTTCTTTCACTGATAGATCTGGAAACACGATATGGCGGAAATTCAGTCCCAACACGGACAGCCACATCGAGCCCTAACTTCGGTTTCAAAAGCAGGGACGCCGACTTCGGGATCTTGGCCCATTTTCTTTTGACGAGACCGAATCGATGAACATCCGGCATTGAGTTTAATAACGAGCAATTTGTACGATCCATGTAGAGTAGCAGACGATCTGACAAAGAGGATAGGCGTTGGGAAGGTGTCGCTGCGCGGGGAGGCAGAGGAAGTGCCACGATAACCTACTTGGTATGATGTGACATCATATATACACTTGTGTTTATATGAAAGCATCGCGTGCCGTTTACTTCATCTTCAGCATACCACCTAAGGGTCCTCCACCCAGATTCTCTGCTTCCAGCTTGTTTGTGGTGCTATTCTCATCCGTCCTCCTCACTTTTTCAAGTACTAAGAAAGTGAATATGACGAGCTCCTTGATCTCGACACCCCTCGGTGTCATGAACAGCATCGCGGGGAAGACCGTGGCGGGTTGGGTCGAATAGTCACGGCGTGTTCTTTGGAACTGTGCGATAGGCATGTTGGGGTTGAAGTTATCATCTGCATGTAACTAGTTCGGGTTATAAGGTCAGGTGTCATTAAGAGGAAGTCTACAGCAGGTCTTTTGGTACTCACCTGGAGTTGAAGGCCGGCACCCAATCCCTTCCAGGTGTACTTCCTTCCTTGATCGTCCTTGAAAGACACGCCGCTTGGAAATCGATCGTGGGCTGATTGCCCCAGTAATTCCGATGGTCTATTTGACTCACAACATTCCTGCTTTGGAAAAGAAACTAGTTTTCTTCACCTTCTTTGACCCCTTGAACGTCATCTGATCTGGGAAGAAATCATGCCACTCAAGCTGTCCGAATATTTCTCCCTGGCTCCCATCCGCATTCAGGTGACGCATGAAAGTGATCGGCCGCTTTCCTTCGAAGTCGACTCGAACGTCATATACTACTCTTTTCAGGCTGTCATCGACCAATTGAGTCTTATTGGGGTTCTAGTCGTTGATATTATCACGACGCGAAGAGCGCGTGTTAAAGAATCAGGTAAAAGACTGTCCAAGGTGATCACTTACGTCGTTTGTGAATGTATACACTGTGATCGAGCCCCTCTGGGAGGCATCTGAGAGCAGGAGAGGGGTAAGGCTATTGAGTTCAGTTGATAGCATAGTGCCACCAACGTCGGTGAGAGTGTCTGTTATCGTCGCGGACGGGTTCGCCATTTAAGCAATTGAGAATCGAGAGTTATACTCTTGCAAGCTGGATGAGCCACTTGCTTTTAAAGCAAGGCACAGCAGCCTCCTAACGACACCACGCTTCGCCTGCGGCCTGCGGGATGAATATCGTGTGATTAAGCATTACAAACCATCTCCGCAGAAGAAATGCTGAATTCTCTAAAGCCCTCACATGTAGGACCGCTTAGCATCCAGGGTAATGCCCGTTCGTGTATAAATACGCGTATATCAGCAAATCTCTGAAACATGTTAAAAGCAACCCCAAGAGAATGAACATCGGTACGGTATCGACCATGTCATAGGCACATTGAGATGTTAAGTGCCCGGTCATGCTGCAACGCGTGCTACCGGAGAAGATTCATCTATGAACAGAACCCGCCGAATACGCTTTGCTTGATGGTGATCTTTTGCGGGTTCATCGGGCCCGGTTTCTCTATCATTATTCCTTTTCCCCAGAACTTGCGCGGGCGCTCGTTTCTTCATGCTCGGTATGTGGGAAGGGTCACGGACTTCAAACATCGGCAGGTCGATCGTTGTTCGAGGATCCGCAATTTGTAAAGGTTCAATGAACCGAGGATTCTACGAAGTTCGAAGCTTAGCTCGGCCATATTATAATCGATATGAAAAGCGCAAATCACCTTGATGAATTCTACCATCACACCGTCCTCGTGCATCGTCTTCTCTACCTTGTCTGGCGAGTCTCGTCGCACCAACATCTCTTCCTCGGCGGTGTCCTGCATGACGAGAGTCTGAACAGTAACTCCGCGTCGCTGGCCCAGACGATGGACTCGCTAGAATGCGGGATTGAGTCCGTTTATAATAAAGCTCAAGAAGGGCTGGTGTTCACCTTTACTGCCTGAGATTCGATATCAGGTTGCCATACCGGCTCAATGAAAATCACGCGATTGGCAGATGTAAGATTCCTGAAAACGAACCGCCCAGATAATCAGGACAATTATAAAACGAAAGGGGTTAACATTCCAACCCACAGTCCTCTGGCTCCGTCCTTGAGCTCCATCAGTATCGCGCGATGCGTCTTTGTAGCCTCGAATCGGCGAACACCATTTGCCATGGTGCTTGTTTTATCTTTTTCGGCCCCTAGGTTACGCAGCAGCACGCTGGGTAACCTGGCCACATCCAAGGCTTCTTTAAGTAGAAAAAGTGATAAGGGAGATTCCGAGAAGATGAGGAATCGATCCCTGTCGTTACGCAAGATCTTTGAGGTCGTTCGATATGTCAGCGAGATGCACAGGAGGAGATCTTAAATAGAAAATAATTCCCACCTCGGCAACAATGAAGTTCGCTTTTGGAGACGTGGAGCCTGTCACCCTCGCTTGGAGGAGACGTTGGTCTGGGCAGACCAATGAGCCCAGGGTCCCAGTGAAACAACGTTGGTCCGGTTTGACCATCATGTCGAGCACGAGAAGTGGAGGAACACCATGGTTCGCATCCGCCTGTTCCTGATGTACCTTGAACCAACGTGTCTTCGACTGCGTTTTCGCATGATCCAACTCTTCAGACCGTTCCAAAGCTTGAAGGAAGGGACGGCCCTTGCGTATCATCCCGTCTTCATCCAGAAGGCAATCATCACCGGCCGCACGGAAGTCGGGAACATGTGTCATAAAGAAAGGATCAGCTGGAAGCTCTGAGCTGGGGCTGGAAGTGTTGTGCACGGAGTTAGGGAAGTGGTTGACGAGTGAGCCCCAGGCCAATTGAACTCGCTTCGGGATGTGTCGAACTCGGATGGGAAGGTCGACTTTGCGCATCATCGACCTCCAAGTAGCGTTTGACTGTGCGCCTTGCCTAAAAGTGAAGACGACCAAGGGGTCAATACTCAGACGAAACCTGTAAGAAGAATATGCAAATCAACAATGCAGCACACATACAGAACATGGTACGCTTCTGTCACGAGGGCGATGTCCACTTCCAAAGCTCCTCTTGAGCGGGCTTTCTCTAAAGCCTTGTGCGCGCTATGAACGTAGAATTCAAGCTTCCCCTCCAATTCTGTGCGGTCCATCATCCAGAAACAAGCCTGTGATAAGTTGACTACGACCTGCTTTAGGGCGGTTGCGCTTGCTGGGTGGAAAAAGTAATCTTGATCACTGCGTTCAGAATCGATGGCGTTTACGACGATGAGGCTTTGAATAACATTGTAGGTGATGGCTTGATAAGGGTCCATCCCTAGACGGATGATTTGGCGGTCAATCGGAGGGAGCGCTACCTCGGCTTCGATATCTTGCTTTCTGGAGAACTGTCAGCAAAATAAAAAGAAGAGCTCTTAGGAAGCTCACCGGTGGCGAATGATGACTTCTCTCAACATATTCTCCAGCACATGTACAGATTGCCATCGTTGCGCGGATGTGGAGGCACAAAGCGGGGTAGCAACATGGTCCATGAACAGCCTCCCCTCATTAGACGATTGTGACTGGATCTCGTGAAACCCGCCGATCATTTGAGAGATACTTATACCAAGAAACTCAGCGATCATGATAGACAACTTTTTGAGATCCGTGCGGTATTCTGTGAAACAAGCCAGATCCGTAGGCACAATATTTGCTACAGCTGGTATTGTGTGTGCACCAGCTACCTGGCTCTCGCTGTTAAGTCGCATGGTCGGTGTACCAGTGACAATCCACCGACGTTCGGCAGAGAGGCCTCTGACTTGAGTCATGGCCGCAGACTCGTTGGCGCAGACGTTGCCTTCGTCGACGATCAAGCGGAGCCATCGAACTTGGGTGATAGAGAATTTCTCGCCATTCTGACGCCTTTGCTTTGCCTCTAGGCCAAGTCCTGTGCACACATGAGATTTAGTTCCGCTGCGCCGTCACCCCCGAAGACCAAAGAGTTGACATACGCTCATGAGTCATCAATATTAACTGTAGAGCAAGCATTAGGTGAAGGTCAGCTTTTTCCGTTCGGGCCATGGAAGCCACTGGTACGTACATCAAAATCCTTGGCGAGTGAAATTGCATCAGGTATGGCGGTATCCTTCAACACTGTGAGGATCCGCAGCGCACCAGGTTGAACATGTTCTTCCAGCTCGGAGCTCCACTGCAAGAGAAGCATCTTTGGAACGAGCAGTAAGGTGGCATTTGTCAGGTACATCTTGTTCGGCCCAGAGCCTGGTCGTCTTTGTTGACTGCGTTCGGTTTCCACTGCGCCGAAAAGCAAGCCATTGTCCAGATAAAACGGCTGGAAGGCCCTACTTTTTACCTGACGAGAAAGTTGTTTGGGAAGCTTCCTAATTCTACCCCGCCAATCCAATGGCCGAGCTGATGTTCGAACCCGGTGACATGCGATGTCGACGAGACATGGAAAGGGTGCCTTGCCACCTACACCCGAGTTCGAATTCGCCAATGACCACTCTGTGTAAGTGAGTTGTCTTGATATGTGTGTATCTGGAGGCTGCGATAGATGGTTTAGCGTCGAAAGAATCAACGCTATACAGATAACCGTTTTTCCCGTGCCCATATTCTCAGACAAGATGCCGCCTCGAGATGGAAGGTATTCTGGCGCTTGGTTGCGCACAATGAGGCGCGCAGGGTCCACGAAGAAGCTAGGAGGGGAGCCGTCGCCCGATTCAGATGGTGGTTGAATTGACGATAACGACACGAAGAGGGGGCTGCGTCGTTTGAAATTCAGCGTCGCAATCGCGGGCGCTTGTTCGGAAGACTCCAAGTGGTGCTCGGGGATAATGTGCTGCAGCTCTTGCTCAAGCATTCGGGCTAACGACCGACGCTGATACTCGTAAAGGGTGCTAACCATTGCCTTTTGGTACCTCTTAAAAGCCTGGAGACGGATGGAACCGTTATATGGTTCAGAAGCACCGGGAATCGTCTCCTCTACGGGCAAAGGTGATGGTAGCTGTTGGTATATCAGAGGAAGAGGACGTGTGGCCTTCAAGGCGGATTCTTTAATTAAGACCAGGACTTCTCTCCGTGTTATGATAGTCGTTTGTGATCAACTTACCGACTTCTCGGAGAAAAAGTCCGCCGCGCTAGACGGGCTACGACTAGCTACCCAAGCTGATGGACATCTGGTGACGAGCCCGAGGAGGCTTTGCAAGAGTTTCGTACCCTTGGCGAGCTGTCCATGGCGCTTATAGAGATTCTGTTTCAACGCCTCGCAATCTTCGGGAATGATGTAAATGCGAAGGTAGGCGATATTGTTGGCAACGGACCACGTCGCATGGACGAAGTAATGCTTGATTAGCCATGGGAGGTCTTGTTTCAACTGGGAGGCGATCACAGGACTCGGAGAGGCGGATTCCTTAGAGAGTGATTGGCAATGTGCTTTGGTTACCTCGGTCCATTGATCTTGACGTATAAATCGTTTGAGTGGTGCTATCAGGGTCCCCGCGGCGAAAAAGGTGTCACGAAGATTGACCTAGGTGATGCATAGACATTTCGGTGAGTCTAATAATCTAGAGTCTTCGGGAAAACTTACCGCATCAGCCATGTAAATATGTAAGCGAGTAGCAATATAGTAGGTAGTGGTGGAGGCGTACTTTGATAATATCACACGGTGTTATTTGATTGCAATACCGCCTATCAACGTCGATTCGTGACACTGCAAAGGATCCTACACACCGGCAGCGGTATCGGTCAAGTGATACTGAGCTGAACAGTAATTCAGTTCAGGGTACTTGTTTGGGATAATTGATAGCAACCCCAACTGTAGCTTGTAACCTGTGAACCCGGCCTACGGATCCGCCAGATTGCCGACCGGCCATCCAATACCCACTGCTTTGGCAATCATTCTTATTCTTCTGAACGGGCTTAATGGATGGGCAACCACCGCCAACTGGGCCCTATCCTCCATTCTATCTAGGCCCGCCTAATCTTGATCCTGCAATAGCGGCGTTGTATCAACCGCAACACCAACAACACCAGCATCAGCAACATCTTCACAGCCCCCATGGACATCCACAGCAGCAACATATGGCGATGCTTCCACCTCCACATCCGAGCGCAACCCCGGAATCCACCGCCGAGAGTCCTCATCATCACGGAGGAATGTCAGACACAGGTGGGAGCAGCAAGGCAGCTGGGAAACGACCAGTCAATCATGGAGATGATAGCCCACGCAAAAAGTCCAAGCAGGAGTTTGAGAAGGAAGATAGCTCGGAGAAGGAGGACAAGGACGGTAAGCCGAAGGCAACTCGAGGCTCAAGGTGAGAGCATTCGTTTAGCTGTTAAGTTATGCACTGCTCATCTCCCCCTCTATAGGGCATGCACCGTTTGTCGTCGACTGAAGGTACGTGACTACCGATGCAGGCTGCTGCTATGCTAAACTTACAGCATAGATGAAATGCGTTGGTGCTGAGAACGGCCCACCCTGTAAGCGCTGTGAAACCGGAGGACACGAAGTGAGCTGCTAGCATGCCAGCACAAGTGATATATCTTTAAAACCGTCCCGTCTGCTCAGTGTATATTCGAGGAAAGCAACCGAGGCAAACGATCCACTAAGTGCGTTATTCGATCATCCTCCCGTCATCTTTCCATGACCCACATAGTTCTTACTGTCTAACAGAAAATCTGAGGCCATGCAACGGTCGCTAAGCAAAATGGAGAAGACTCTGGACGTGGTCCTGCGCTCGCTGGGAAATCCAGCTTTACAGAATCTTGCAGAGACTATACAACAACAGTCGTCTGACCATTCTCCCTCGCCAACCACCGCCAACATAGTTCAACCACCGCTACCGTCGCACCTCGTGACTAATCTCACTTCCAACAGTAATAGCGCCACCAACCTCATCGCACACTCGCCCTCGAGCTACGGTCATGGTCAGGATAACCACGCTCAAGGGGGCATGGGTCCCCCGATGCGCCGCAGCGAGAGTTCTGGTCATCATCAGGGCTCACAACTCGCATCGGGGTCCCTTGGCTCCCGGTCATTGCATCAACCTACCAGCCCAAAACTCGACTCCCTCCCCGATAGTACGTTGAACCCACTTGGCTTGCTCGCGGACACAAGCTTGGCACATCGGCGTGAGAAGCAAAGTCAAGGCGGTCCCACAGAGGATGATCATTTGCGAAGCATGCTGCCTACGGGCCAGTTTGTGGAAGAGGAAGATCCGTCCAAAGTTGGACTCGCAAATGAGAGGTACTTCAAACCTGGTACGTCAACAGGACTCGAGCGCCTGCAAATACGATTCGCTGAGGATATTCATTCCCCTATGGCAGGTCCCGTCAACATACTGCCGTTGAGGCGGATGTATATTGAACGGCAGATCCAACCAGAAATGTTGACGTTCGTGCCAAAGGAGGAGGTTCTCGAGTTATTCGCCATGTAAGGTGACCTATTGATGTATCCTTATCCATGGATCACTGACGTATCTGATGGTATAGTTTCTTTGACCACATGAATGTGAGCCATTATTGTTATGCATCAAGACGTTCCTGTAAACTGATCTTATTTTCATCAGATGCATGTTGCAGTCCTCGATCCTGCTTGGCATACGCCTTCGTTGGTCTGTAGCCGGAGTCCATTCCTTCTTACAGCTAGTGAGTTGGACCGCTCGCTTGCATTAAATCTGTTTCCTGACCAGTGCACTGCCTAGTCTGCGCCGTGTCTTCAAAATTCCATAACACCGCCCGTATTGAAGTCCATCAACGCCTAAATAAGATAGCCAGGAAACTAGCATTCGGCGTGCTCGAGCAAGGATTTAAAAGCGTGGAGGTTTGTTGGCTCCGTACACATGTTTTTCGTTCAGCGACAATCACTGGATCACCGACCATTAATATGCCGCTTTTCGTAGGTCGTCCAGGCATACATCATCCTCGCGCTGTGGGGGGTCGGCCCAGTTGAACGGTATGAGCAAGAACGAACCTGGGTTATGTTAGGGATGGCGCTTCGAGTTGCCACCGATTTGAACATGCATCGTAAAATACCCGAAGTGCCAGACGAGGTACCCGACGCACAGGCCCAGAATAGAGAGTTGAGGAATCGGGAGCGGACGTGGATGTAAGTTGCGCTTATTCTCTGCGTCGACATAGAGGGCTTTCTGATCAATTGAGATCGTTCTCTCGCCAAGGCTATGTTACGCACTTGACAGGAGTCTTTCTTCACAGACCGGGAAGCCTCATAGTGTGAACGAGGAGTGAGGTCCAGTTACTTGTGACGCATCCTCGTTATTAACGACCGTATTCGTCACAGCTACATTATACGAGATGCATCTCGCTGGTGGCAGAATCCTAGCGCTTTGCCCATGGATATCGGTCTTGCTGCTTATGTTGTAAGTAAATCTCATCGGTAAACCAGGCGCAACTTGGCTTTTTCTTATCTGAGACACACAGGATTATCAACGGACCCTATCCAGAGCTCTGGATTTTCTGTACTCTGGAACAAACACACCAACAGGTCTTCAGACTGATTGTGATTACTTGACTGTCGTCAAAGGTGTTGAGAGCCAACTCTCAAGCTGGCTGGAAGGATGGAACTTCCACAATAGGTTGGGTACCCCTTGCCTCATGGTTGCATGCGACGAACTGACATACAGAAGTCCCAGCGATCACGGAAATAATCACCGCATTATCACATACCGTCACTATATTTCTCAGTTCTACTTTCTCTACGCGAACCTCCTTGTCAACTCATTTGGCCTTCAAAATGCGCTCGAACGCGCACCGGTGGACCTAGCTCATTTTTTCGCCCGGTGCTACTCGTCTGCAACAAACTTCATCAAAATCGTCAAGGAGCTCGCCCCTCAGGGCTACCTGAGATACGCGCCCGATTCGCACTTCGTGTTCATCAGCTATGGAGTTTTGACGTTGCTCAAGGTATGTCAATACCCAGACAGTTCTCTGTTGCCCTCGTATTGACTGCTCTACTTCTTCGATCTGGGTTCTGTTGCAGTTGATACGACCCGAGTTCAGGGCATTCATGGAAGACGAGAAGAAAATCATTCAAGGAGTAAACGATGTGGCTGATCTCCTGGAGTCCGTGGCTGTAAATCCATATCATACACCTGGTGCGCCTCCCAGCGGACAGGCAACTCCCCAATGATGTTGAGATACTTCATGCTAACTGCGTTGCGATCTTGCCAGCCCTTTACAGTACCTTCCTTAGGGCATTAGTTTCGTCGAAGACGGGAGCCAGTCAGGCACCATCACCACGTATGGCCTTCAAGGACGATCCCATGAGTGACGGAGATGTTCGCCCTTCGAATGAGCTCCAAGTCCAGGATCTGGGAATGAACAACAACCAGAACGGCAACGGCCCACAACAATTGTCGGGTAGAAGTGGCTCGCCGATGCGAGAGAATACGTTTAACGCCTGGCAACACTTTGCTGGGGAGACAGGTCAAGCGCAAGTTCAAGACATGACCACCTTCCCGCCAACCTTTGCCCCTGCACCCTCGGATCAGAATCATGATTTAAACATGTTCTCAATGGATAATATTCTCGGCAATGGGTTTTGGGATTCAGTGCTCATTCCTGGTGAGTTCAATATTCAAGGCACTAACAAAATCACACCGATTAACCCAGCCAATCCTCTTACAGGCTATTCTAACTCGTTCGAGGGATTATCTGGCGGCTTTGCTTATGGTCCTGGCGGGTCAGGATTCATCACTCCGAAGGTAAACTCGCCCGTCAATTCCGGTGCAAACAGTCCCGGTCGGGCGCACTCCATGGCCTTCCCTCAGCAGCCCAACATGCATGCACCATTTGAGTCATAGGGAAAGATCTTTTGTTGTAGCTTCCCATATCTGTACGCCCAGTCTGACCTGTCTTGGCTGAGGCTTTCACTTTAACTATGTATTCGTCGGCAGCCCATAATCTCAGTTTTCAAGGGCCTGGTTGGTAATCCAGAATGCATGTAATAATATTATTGTTTGCCATGCCCATTCATACATAATCCGTACAAAGTTCGGGATACTTGGGGAGAATACTTCAAACCAGCTTAGGCGTAAATTCGTTTTGAGCGTGTAGTGCCCTTGACAAGTGATTGCTCCTCAGACTTATCCTTTGAGTCGGTGGCTGGGAGGCCCTTGCGCCTGCGCCTCTCTTGCCTTGTAGAGATGACCATATCTGCCCACAGCCCCACCCACTTTTCCTCCGCCCACGCTTGACTTGCAGATGTATACAGGTCGTGCTCGTAGGTGTCGTCCGGGTTAGGTATGGGTCCAGAACGCAGGCCTCGCCGTAATATGAACAACTGCAGAAGCGCTTCGGGGAGCAGCACGTCCGTGCAGTACTAAATTCGCACATACAAACCAGAGTCTGTAAGAAGCAGGCGCTTTCTATGCATGCAAACCGGCTACTGACCTGGCTACGCTCGGAAGGTTTGAGGGTTTCATATTCTGGACCACCGCAAAGCCGTGGAATTCGATCGGACGGTATGTTTGCCCAGTCGTCTTGGGTGAGCAGGACCGGGTCAACCAATGCGAAACCATCGATACTTGACCTTGGGGCTGGGTGTTCATCGAAACGGTCTTCCGTGTCATTGTCTTCGACAGTCTGACCCCATCGCTCACCCCGGAGTGCCCATCTCCGTATCTCTCGCATAACATCACCAACATCATCCTGGCTCAGATCCCCGAGATGCACGGCCTCAGACAACTTCCCGCGCTTGATCCCTCCGGCCATGAAGGCGTCATGGCGGGGCAATGCCCATCGGTATTCTCCTTTGATGATGAGGTCTAACACAGGCCTTACATGCGCAACTTGTAACCGTAGATTGAACTCAGTGAAGGTATTATCATCTGGGGCTTCGGATGAAGGGATGGGAGACGGGCTTCGACGCGGCAGCGGTGACTTGCGACCGTCGTCTTCCTCATCTTCTGGTTGCTTTTCGTATTCTCCCAGCTGCAATGTAGGATACGAAAGTAGATTAGTGGAAGCAACAAGCGACAAAAGAGCACAAAAATTTAATCAAGTGCCTCACCTCACATGTCAAGAACTCATTGCTGGTTTGTGTTACCCACCATTCCCTCGGTATGCGTTTTGTTGTACCATCGTTGAAGATTACGCCATATCGTCCCAAATTGCCGTTCTTGGAGGGATGATGCGATTCTATTTTGGCAGGCCAGTACGTTGAAGATCCAGCCTTGGCCCGACAAAGGCCGGTGGCACCAATATGCAGCCTAAGACTTATCGGATGAGGAGGAAGGTTTGAAACGACGTAAAGATACACGTACTCGGAGTCTGGTTTCCATATTTCCTCTGGCCCTGGTGTCAGGGAACTGTCATTGGCATCTAGCGGCTGCGACGAACCGCCCGAGTGCAGTGTAGGCACTATCTCTTGGCTTGAAGCGAGGAAGGAGATATCAGGAAGACCGTCGTTCTCTCTCTGATCCTTCAGCAGGGCCTTTTCCATGGCAATTCTCCATCTGTCAAGGAGCGAATGTCTTGACTGCGAAGTCCCTGCCACAATAGCGTTGTCGGGTGATTGGTAACCTTGATCAAAATTACTGTGGTCGAAGCAAATTCCTTGTTTAGATCTAAAGGGAAGCGTGGAGTTAGAGGTACATGTTATGGTTCGTGTGGGTTTGGAAGAGTCTCTCGAAGGTGGATCGCCCAGAAGTGCGACACTAGTGGTATCGAGACCGAAAGATCCAATAACCTAGAATACACTATGTCAGTAAAAACGACTGTTTGGCTTTCAGGCTACACCTACCTCACATGGCCACCAGAAGCCGGCCGGATCGTCACATGGAACCGAATCTCCGTCCATGTTAACACGAGCCCACCGCAGAATAACCGGCCCTGTGGCAGTGTGTGATGATATCTCCATGCCGTCGATACGTTGTACCAGTGAGGAGGACGTTGAAGGACCATATATAGGAGGTCTTCGACTCGTGGTATTTCTGCCATTGGTCCCTCGTGCGCTACCGTTGCGGGTTGCGTGAGAGCGCGACAATTTGGACTCAGCGGTCGCGATCCTTCGACGCTTAGAAGGTGAGGGGTTGGCTGTCGAATCGCTTGGTGGCATATCTAGCTGTTGGGAATATCCATTGTGGGTGTTCAAGCGTCCTGAGCTGGATTCGGTCAGTGAGGGTGGAGGCGATAGAGATGTAGCCGCGGCCGACCGGTTGATCGCAGAGTACGCGCTGTTTCGATGGGAACGAGAAGCTGACTTCTTGCCGTAAGTTCGAGCGACCTTTGGCCTTTTAGAAATCGAGGCAACCTCCGCCGCTAACGCGCCGTTTGACGATGAATTCGATCCTTGATCAAGTTCCATCGCGAACTCCGATCCACCCTGAGCCGTGGCATTACTAACCAACGAAGCCTCGGAGTTCTTCTTAGACATCCGACGCGGTTTTGTTAGCAACTGGGTCGAGAGAGTCGCTGCTGCTCTCTTCGCTGCTCCACGCTGAGGAACGACAGCCTGTGCACGCACATAAGACGTATTAGAAAGATGACTACGTTAAGTTACAAAATATTTCACAGCCGTTCTAACAATCCTCACATACAATAGCTTGTGAGACTGGTTCCCCTTCGATAGGCTGCGCTTGATTCGAAACACTTGCTTCTGCCATTATCATGAATAAGATCGGTGGGGTCTAAGTTGGTGTCGTTGCGTCCGATGATATCGAAGTAGCCTAGCCGCGCTATGAGTAGGAGGCACTATGTGTAGGAGTAGAGGTGGGTGGCCTAGGATGAAATGTACGATCCGCGGGCTAGGACAAATGTTGAAGAAGCGCGCTTGCCTACACCATGCATTCACATCGAGGATGTCCATTTCGGGGTAGAAAAGACTCTCGGGGCTACGATAGGGGCGAGACAACCCCAAGGTATTGATAATAAGTACGGCTGGTAGATGGCGATCACCAGGGTGACAGCTGGTGTCGAACTCATACCGCTCATCCCTCAGACGCGGAATACGCAGCAGGCTTAGGCTTGGGAAATAATCACCATCGCAGGCAAGTCTGTCGTGTTATCGCGTTCAGAGCAGGGCTCACATTAACGTATAGCAGAAAGGTTTAGGTGTCTAAGCGAGCATTGACCATCTATTCGGTCGAGGATGCTGAAAGTTCAAGAGACTGAGCCTTCGGATTGGATGTGATGGTTCGCAGTGCGTTCGAGGGGTTTACATATTCGTATTTGCGCGAGTCAATAGGGATTGTGACTGGC
Organism: Tulasnella sp. JGI-2019a; assembly: GCA_019633535.1. NCBI lineage: Eukaryota > Fungi > Basidiomycota > Agaricomycetes > Cantharellales > Tulasnellaceae > Tulasnella sp. JGI-2019a. The sequence goes on from WSUE01000193.1 coordinate 27,490, forward strand.
CCCTTCGATACATAAACCGACACGTCAGTTATTCTGCTCCATACAATGGCGAACTGAAAGGGATGAATACTACCTCGTTCATAATTGAGACACTCATCATAGCACCAAATCGACCATCTGGATCCAGAATAAACAACAGGATCAGTAGGACAATGCAATATTGGGAGGCACTGGCTACCTTTGATCTTTGAAGGGTCATATAACTCGCCAAGGCGATCAAGCAAGGTAGAGTACATAGACTTGGAGGAATCGCTGGCCTGGGAGCAATCGTCAGTTGGACTGAGAATAGTCGTTTAGATCTTCCGGAAATTTCCAACCATTGCATTGTGAAAGTCGGGCTTGCTCCCTTTCGTCGTTTTGGCCATGAGAGTGAACTGAGAAACACAAAGGATCTCCCCGCCAATTTCTTTCACACCGTGCTTCCACATTGTCCCATTCTCATCGTCGAAAACACGAATGGACAAGATTTTCTTGGCAATTGTCTCCAAATCGGCTGGATTGTCATCTACGCGGTATCAGATCTCTGTTTTAGCGCATTGAGTATGGGTGTAGCATACCAACACTAATGCCGACCAGAACTAAGAGGCCCTTGGAGATCTTGCCGACGGTTTCATTATCGACTGAAGGTACCAGCTCAGTGGTGTACAGAAAGAGGAGGATGCCTGATCTTACCAGACACTGCGGCCGACGAGACTCGTTGGATGATGGCACGCATTTGATTCGAGTATTCGTATTACGTAAGCTCCAATCAGTGAAAAATCCTCACGGTGGTGACCGAGGCCGTGGTTGCAGTAAATATTTAAAAATTGTCTAGCACAGCCCATGAAGGGAGCAATCGAGCGCAGTTGTTAACCATATCAGTGGCAAGAGGATTGACCATAGCCACCGAAGATTGAGGCCTGATCATTCTGTGACAACCCGTGCTTTGTATATCTTGACATCTTCTCGAGGCCTGTGAATATGAATAACTGGTCAGCGACAAGTTTAAAGATATCAGATAATTTGGTATTACCTATCTTGTGCATCTGTGGCGACGGCTCCCAATCTCTGGATAACGCGCATCCCAGAACTGACACGGCCAAATATAGTGTGCTTGTCGTCTAAGAATGGCGTGGGTGCTAAAGAGATGAAGAATTGGGATCCTTGAGGAGGTAACGGTGAATTCAAAAACGCTAAGCGATGTAAGCGATGATGGTAGGGCGTACCATTGGTATTGGGTCCTGAGTTTGCCATCGCGAGTATTCCAGCACCCACGAACCGGAGTTCTGTATGAAACTCATCTTCACTTAAACGTTTCGTCAGATCTGCGGTCGCTTAGTCGTGTATATTACACTTACAACTTCTGCCCGTAGATGCTGGTCCCGCCCCGCCCCGTCCCAGATGGATCACCGCCTGTCATTTGGTTAAGTACAAAGCTGAATACATAACCTGCAAGATGAGTTCCCTACCTTGAATCATAAAGTCCTGATGTACAAATTGGGTAGCCATCAGACCCCAGCGTCGACACTATAGCAGAAGAGCGTTGACAGTTTGCGCACCGGAACGATACGATGAAATATGACTCCATTGTAGTATCCACGCTTTGCGAGCTCTTCAAAGTTCTTGCATGCCTGGTGGCCTCAAACCTCGTTAATTGTCTCGCCACTGTTCAACGCAAGAATTGGACTGGACCTTTGGTGCATGATCCCAGTACAGCTCAAGCTTCACCTGTGGAAGCCATATTGGGAGAGCATCAATATCACTCTCATATCATTGAAGGTAAGTTCTTACCTCGCCCATATTGGTTTCTAGTATGACACTTGACATTTTGTGGGAGGTCGTAGTTGGATGGTAGTAAATGTTCACCAAGATCCCCACGCTTTGGACGTTAGCAATTGGCACCACCTAGCGAACGACATGGAAGTACCTCAGGACACGGAATCCTACCCTATACCCCCTGAAAGGTTCAAGTCTTTTACCGACGCCAACTTGAACCTTCTCAAACTTGTTCGGGAGCGCACGCAAACAACTCTTCACGAACCCTTGCCAGAGGGAACAAATCAAGCCGACATTCTTAATGATCAGCCACCTGAGAGCATTCCCGATCTTGATGTGACGGTTCTAGAGCCGCCTCGGTTGGACTGGATCATTGAGGGCGGCAGGTTCGAGATGTACAAGGACCCTTGGCCTGTAAGCTGGTTTTCATCGACTCAATGTTGCATTAAGCCTACACTCTCTCATCGTTAGATCGTCAACGGGCGGCCTACTATACCTGAAATTAATATGCAGGACACGGTACCACGTCCTCCTGGAGTTGGTAAAGTTCGATGGCATTCTCGCTCGCAGGACCCCCAACCTCACACCTGATTAGATCAGCGCGAAGCACTCCGCAAGATGCTGAAGACGCTATTGCGTGGATGGTATTCGGTTCTGGGGTCGTTAACCGAGCACTTGCCGGTGAACGACAACGCGCTCACGCCCTGGGACGAGGAAATCCATTTCATGAATTCGGTTGGGACCAGTTTCATGAGCGCCGTCAACAGCTATCGACCGCTCCAAGTCAGTTAAATTCTCGGGCTTCTGCTTGTGTATCTCAAATACTGAAGCTTCTTTGCGAGGAAGGCGCGCACGAGCCTGGAAGAGCTTCTGTTAAAGCAGCTCCGCGAACGTCAGGAGGAAACAAAGGCGGTGCATCAGTAAGCAGCAATCCTGCTTTCGATTCTTGGTGGACTGATCAGCTCCGGCAAGGCGATGTGATGCTATCGAAAACCACCTGGCTCTCTTGAGAGCCCAAGCGCAGGCCATCCGACCAAAGGCTGATACCGCGAAGACGTCGGCTACTGACGCTCCTGGGATAAAAGTTTGTTCGCTTACCCCATATTTAGACTCCCTTCTGATTCCAAAACCTTTGTAGCCTACACTCGTCACAACCCCCATCAAAGAAGCAACCACCGAAGATGTATTGCATTGGGCTCAAGATATAGGGTAGAAAATATAACGGCTCTTGAGCTATCTTATGCGTAGGGCCCGCTCCCAATGGCGTATGGTGGTTAAGAACAGCGCCGATCGGGTAGTGAAAACTGGTAAAGGTACATGCCCCCGCCTGGTTCTACCTCCATTTGTTCGTGTACCACACGCCCAGTTTCATATCGACAATTACAGTCAGGATGATGGCATCCCTCCTTTCCACGAAGCTCCCAGTGAACCCTTGGCATACTGTCATAACTAGCGTCTCCATCTCCGTCCGTTAATGGGACAATCATGGCACCGATATCGTGTGTGCTCCTAGAGAGAGCGATACAGGCCGATCCGCAGACTGGAGAGCCCGGTAGCATCTCTGTCTGGCGAGCATGGACGAATCCTCGTTGTCTGTACTTCAACATCCGCGACTGAACCCTATGCCCATCGCCCTTTATGCTTTGATCGATACCGAGCTTCTTAAATGTCAACTTTGGGTAGAGACATACGATACTGTCGTGAGCGATCCAATTCATTACGCAGGTGTAATCGAACGAGACGATAGGCGACACAGCAGAAGGTCCTATGCTCTCAATGATGTCGATGCTTCGGCACGTTCCATCTTTGAGAACCTTTTTTACAATGTATACATTGTGTATGCCTAAGAGGAAATGTATTAGCTAACTCGAAGGGGGTTATAGTTTGTTGTGCTGACCACGGCGGTTGAAAGTATACGCCTCCGATTGCTCCTCTGGATCCAGCTGGCGTAGAGTAGCTTGTTCCAATCCTCCTGAGAGTAAGTAATGTTGAACCTCCGTGTATCCTTCTATCGTGGAGAGGTATGTGACCAGTCTCTCGCAGGAGTTGCCATTCGGAACATATAGGTCAACGTCCTTGGCTGACCACGCTACTTCATCCCCTAGACCCAAGAGAAACGCAAGAGCCCATGATCCAGAGATGACAGCGCCAATTTCCTCCATAACATCCCGCATCCTAGCGTAGTCCACCCACGGCCGCAACATGGTCTTCAGCCGCCTCAAGATGTAGCTTCTCACTTTCAACCGGAACGACATAGATGTCTGGCCGAAGGATGCTACATCTTGCATTGTGCAGAAATCTAAGATCTTGTCAAGACATGTGGAGTCATCCAGCGTTTTCTCAGTCTTTTTGCGGTGGATCGAGGATTTGATGAACTCGGTGACAGCTTGAATATCGGACGGGCTGCCCCCAGCCTTTAGGAGTGTTGAAAACGCTCGAAGCTGAAGGTAAGGGGGAATACCCATGGTGAGCTGGAACTCAGATTCGGCATATAGGACTACTGACTAACCAAGCAGCTGGATGCGTCATCAACGCGAGATGTGAATTCGTCCAAAGCCATCGCTGTAGTGTGCAGGTCAACGGCCCCAGTCTCCTGCATATCGTTACCGTCAGTCGTTTTGGCCATATTGGAGGAACAATCAACGTCAGGTGATAGATCGCCAAGTTTCCCTGAATTCGCCCCAGTACTTTGTCACCTGTACGCACCAACCATTGGCAACCAAGCGCGAACGATACCGCTACCTGGATGCCTAGTTCTAAGGGCAGATGCAATGAGAAGCACCAGGTTTTGACTGATATCGAACAAGTTGATCGTATTGATTGTAGCAGTGATGTCCATAGTTGTGCTAAAATCATATCATATCATATCACTATTGCCGCCACAGCGGATCTTCTAGCAGTATTCGTAAGTGGGTTTTGTAATTTACATTTCGCTTCTTCAGGGTTGACGCCCGCGAATCTTCGTCCATACGCTCTCCATGGGGACAGCCCATACGCTGACAACCAGCATACCCTTCGCCATTACGAAGCCGCCATCGTGCCTCAGGCATTATGTGATGACTCGCGTCGCCGCCCCCAGTAATCAGCGAAACGACCATAACTCCCACATCGTAAGTGGATCTAAAAAGACAAAGACAGGCTTCTCTGCAGCTGGGAGAGTCAGGGAGGTCATTCACATTGCGGGCACGAATGAACCCTCTCTCTTGATACTTCAGCTCTCGCGCCTGGAACCGGGGCCCTTCTCTCGCGTGACTTTGGTCAATGCCGAGCTTGTTCAGAGTCAGCGTCGGGTAGAGACAGACGATACTGTCGTGAGCGATCCAGTTCATGACATAGGTGGAATCGAATAAGATGATTGGGTCGATGACCGAGTTTCGTGCGCTCTCGATAACGTCGATGGTATATTCCGAGCCGTTATTGTGGACCTTGGTCAGCTTGTACACGTTCTCAATGCCTAAGACGTGAGGTAAGCATTGCATCCCTAGGGTAGCACCGGTACCTACCTCGATCATACATTTCAACCTCTGTCAATACCGGGTTCTTTTTTCTTCCCCACGCTTTGTATTGCTTCGCTACAGTGTAACCTTCGCGTGTGACGAGATACGCGACAAGTTGTTGACACGGCATGCCCTTAGTAACATAGAGATCGACGTCTTTCGCGAACCATTCCACGGGATCCGCCAAACCAAGGATAAACCCGAGAGCCCAAGAGCCAGAAATGATGGATCGAGACTCATTCATCACGTGTCGCATCGACGTATAGTCTCGAATCCATGGGCTCAACATGGATGCTAGCCGTCTGAGGAGATAGCTCCTCACTTCCAGTCGAAACGAACTTGAAGTCTGCCCGAAAAGTGTGACTTCCCGCATTGTGCAGAAGTCCAAAATCCTATCGAGACATATACTGTTGACGCGGTGGACGGCATCGAACGGAATGACAGGTAGGAAATCGGGGTTTGAGGTTGGAACCGCCATGGGCTGGAAACAGTGATGAGTTGACAGATACGAGATACATAGCCGTTGAAAGCATAAGAATCAATCACTGACCAGCTGGGAACAAGATGTACTCTCAAAGGTGGTGGATGAATTAAGGGTGTTGGTAACGCCTTCCATATAATCGTTTGATACGCTGGACTGACTATCGCCGATGCTTGTTGTCGTCCAATCCATGGTAGCGGGATCGGTAGCAGAAGATTGAGTCCTGGAGATGACACGACTCCGGGTTGTTTCGTGAGAGTGCAATCTGTTTTTTGACGTACACACGCCGCAAGGCGTCGAGGAGGTCAAGGCGGTCCGATTTCAACGGTGAACTCCGCCTAGTAGAGACGATCTGAGGAAGCGCATAACAATTTAAAGACCAAATGACATTTTCGAAGTCGTGGATCGTGACTACAGGGTAGGGGAAAGGTATAGAGATGTCGCCGCATTATTCTCCAACAGATGTCGAGCTGTGAAACCTCCACTCAGAAGCCATAGCCCATACTTACTCAATGCAGAATAATCGGCAACGATCAAGGTAACATTAACGATCAGGGGCACAGGTGTGGTGTTGGTGTCATCGATGATGATATCAGAACCCGCCATGACGACTCTTCAACCCAAGGACCGACGTAACTTGTGGCATCCACCGACAAAATGGGACAGCTAGAGGCGAAAGCAATCAGGACGCAGTAGTTATCCTTCATAATTCCCTCATCTAACTTTCAATCATGCCCCCTAAAAAGAGAAACCACCCGGCACCTGCTAATAAGCCCAACAAAAAGAACGCATGCATTACTAGTGCCTCAGGACAGACCGGCCACCTCGTTGCAGAGCTCCTCTTGGCCGACAACGACTACGCCCCCAAGATCGGATCCCTTTGCCTCATCGCCGTCGACCCGCACAAATGTGACGACCTCAAGGACATTAAGATGGAGGATGATGTACCGGTCACCGTTATCGCTCATCATCCGGGCAAAGTCAAGGAGCTCGCCACAGCCCTCCAGCACGCAAAGGCCGACGTCATTTTCCTCATCCCTCCGTCGAGCAAGGACAAGATGAAGTTGTCCGAGGAGATGGTCTATGCTACGAGGGAGGCTGGGATCAAGTGTGTTGTGCTGCTGAGCGCGGCTGGTGCCGATCTGGCCGACAAGGAGAAACAGCCTCATCTTCGCGAGTTTGTCGACATCGAGCAAATGGTGCTGCAAGCAAAGGGTGATACCTCGACAGAGGCTGGCCATTCGCCTTGCGTCATCCGGTAGAACACCAATTATGATCTCCTTCATGCCGATTGCTCACGATCATTTCTATTTTGCGATACATCTCAGAGCGGGGTTCTACGCCGAGAATCTGCTTTTATACAACAAGCAAGCTCAGGCTTCCGGGAAACTTCCGCTTCCCATTGGAACAGCTCACAAGTTCGCTCCTGTTGCACTTGGAGACGTTGCCCAGGTGGCCACAGCCGTCATTACTGGGGAGGGCCCCCATGGTCTTGACGACAACCACCGCGGTCAGCTCATCACAATCACTGGCCCTATGCTCTGCGCCGGCGAAGAGCTTGCTACTGCAGCTCGAGACGCGCTGAACGTCAAGATGGAATTCGAGGACATTACCGGGTAAGATCTAGCTCTAAAGTCAGTGTTACAGCAATTTCTGACACCTTGTATATTGGCCATTAGAGACGAAGCTAAGAAAATTCTCGAGACCGCCGAGATCGACGAGTCTGAGAAGGACTATATCCTTGAATACTACTCCCTCGTCAAGGAGGGCAAAGCCAACTACGTTTCCACTCATTCCTTCCAGTTCATGTTTGGGCAGAAGCCGATGCAACCGACCGAGTTCTTCCAGACATATGATGAGGAGTTTAAACCGAAAAGGTTTGCAAAACGTCCCTCCCTCTGGCTCGATGGCGTATGACTGATCACTCACACCCACAGGAGACGGACCAAAGCGTAAAACGATTCTGCGTGATATGGATTGTACATATACATGTTTTAATATTTTGCTTCCAGATTTGGCACCGTTGAGTGGGTGATAATCGCTTACCAACAGCTATTGAGAAAAATTTCAGCGATTCGTTCATAGTTGTCAGCGTGCAGAAGATACACGGAGAGCATGAGCAAGATCAGCTTGCCTCCAAAGCACAGAGGGGGGAATCGATTTTATAACCCGCTATAGACGCCGTGCGGGATTAATACGCGGTCTAGTTTAATCCGAGACCTCCTATAGGAGATGGAATCCAACAAGAAAATGAAATACAGGATTCTCGTCGGTGTTTAAGGTTCGTGTGGCTGCGGTTGTGCGCGGTTGGGGCTGTGGTAGTAGATTTGCTACGATGTAGGATGGTGGGGCTTTCGGCTCCTAGTGCTTCGAGAAAGAGAAAGGGAACTCGGCGAGGGCTTCCAATCCGTCATCGAGGTTGGCGAAGTTTCCGAAGCACAAATGTTTGTGTTGCAGATCAATCAACATACACAAACCCTTTGTTCACTTCTCCTTGTACACCGCGGGACTGTGAATGAGATGGTTTCCCTGGCTCGTTCGGAAGCTTTGACCACGCCAGCTAAAGCTCTTGATGATTTATTCTACGAGCAAGGCGAGCGTGCCGGAGACGAATTTCCAAGCCTCGTGGCGACTCACTTCGACCAAATCTTCAAGGACGAGGACGCGTTCAACGGGGTAAGATACAACCAAACTCAGACGCTCAATGGTTTCACTACCCATCGCCACGCTCAATGGTATTTTGTTGATGTAGATCCAGGTCCTATCACTGGATTGTCCGCCAATAACTACACCCTCTGGGTCCCTCGTACGATTCAGGGGCATGATTCAGAGTACCATGTCCAACGAGATATTTCCATTGACATATGAACATGAAGACATGACGAAGCTGGGAGGATGGGGTCTAGTGGACAAACTAGAATTCCGAATGGACGAGATGGATCATAGGGACTCTACTCTCACGGATCGATCGGTGTATTGGGCTGTCAGCGTTCCGGGCGAGTCGGCATTCATAACTGAGGCGAGTGTGGATACCAATGAACGAGGGATTTTCCCCTTGTGCTGACACCTACTGGGTAATGAGATACAGGCGTTGGACGACACACGATCCACTTCGTCTACGACGGACTCGAAGCCTTCTGAAGTGCTGCCAGAACTCGAAAGAGAGATCATGAAGGCGCAACCTCACAAGTTCCCGATAGCTTCGAAACACATTGGGGTGCAAGTGAAGGTATCCAGATTATGATATCGGTGACATCATCAGTGTTGACATGACAATCGCGCCATAGACGTATACCAAAGATACATCAGCGTTCAAGCCCACCGATATAGTGACATTTGTCGGGCTCTTTATGATTGATGGGTAAGTTGCTGCCTTTTCTTGCACGTCCTAGTTCACTAATGCGCGTTCACGTGATATGTAGCCTAGGGCCACCATCTCTCGAAGATATGAACAACAACAAAGAGCCCGACTTCGTCCCTACAATCCATGTATTCTTTGCACGATTGCATCCAAAAACTATTGCTCCGTTCGTATATCCGTTGCGGCTTTCGACTCCGTCGGACGAGGCGTACCAGGTGGAGGGCTACCAGGGCTGCTTGGACTCGGTCTTGAACGACCGAACCGAATTGATCTCTTGGATAGCTGAAGAAGCGCTCGGTGGGGATCAGCTGGCTGCCGAATGGGTCATTACAGTAGCGGTGGCGCGAGTGTAAGGGCAAGACTGCACCTTCCGGTAAACCGCGAGTGCTAGATCTATTTTTTTTTCTCTCTTTCAGATACTCGCGACACCCGGATGTTCTGCCTCCGGCTCTTACGATATCATCTTTTCCTCCCCCACCCAAAGTGGCGACGACACGCCCGAAACCAACCCTAGCTCACGTGTTGGCACTTTTGCTCCCCGCTACTGCTTTCCTTGATCTACCGAAGAACCTCAGCGCATGGTCCGATGAAGGTGGCCATGTATCGGGCTCCAGCGAGGCCGGAAAACCCCCTTTACCGCAAGCTGTCCATTTTGCTCCACGCAGTGTCGACGAGGACCTTCACTCTGGTGCCCTACAACTTGCACCAGGCACCGTCTTGACCATACTTGAAGCAGGTGTAGAGGAAGGCATGTCCTATCTAACCTCACTCCCTTGACGCACGAGCTCATAACTGACACCCCTCCCAGGGGTTCTATCCTCGCAGGCCGTAGAGAACCTTCAAACGCTGAGAAGTGTGATCCGTACCCAAACCTTGCACTACAAATATCCCTTCAGCTCCGGCCTTGGTTTCGAGTTCCACACGGAGCTCCCCTGCATTGTGCTGTGTGAAGGAGGGAAGACTGGCAGGAGTTTATTCTTGCCGGACGTGCGTATTAACTGCCAGGCGTCAGCGCCATGGCGACTTACTGACCCAACTGGTTCACTTCCCCTGTAGAATGAAGTCACTCTACCTTTGTGTCCCAAGGCATCAGGTGGTGATAAAGAGTATAATCTTTACAGAGGAGCATCAGACATCAAACTGCCTCCTGGAGATAAGCTCGAGGGGTTCAGGCGACTCATCTGCGGCGCATTGGTCGGTGATGTAAAGGTGACACAGGCCGTTGGCAAGGTGAGCATCAATCGTGAACGCGTATGTTCACTTTGAGGCCGATCATAGAACCAATCGCATTCTGGTGCACGCAGTACATCCAAGCAGATTTCGTAAAAGAACGTTCTGAAGGGGCGTCAAAGCCGTCCACGATCACTCCGGATGATCTGAGGTTGCGCATGAACGTGGTACGGTAAGAATTCGTCTCTCCAAGGTTGGGGGAAAACAGCTTTCTGACTTTATCGGCTCATAGTCTTTTAGCGTTGACCCACCACGAGGCTGAGGTTACTGAGGATATTTGGAACAAAGTGAAGGCTCTGGACGAGGCCAGGAGGAGTAGATTGAAAAGGAGTTAGTTATTGGTTATAATGTAATGAACATGTCGACCTGTGAGTTAGACTGCGGCGCGGACAGTGCCAGCATTCTCTCTCCACAATGGTTCCGCCATCGGTCTTGAGACTTGCTACCGAGGAGTTTCAACACATCAGCACACATATCGACGACCCAGTTGACATCCTTTCATTATCAAGTGCATGCGTAGCGACTGCGGATGCCCTTCGGAGTTCTTGGGTATGGAAGGAGCACCTCAACGTCAGGGAGATCGACACTACATCACTACATCTGCCAACAGGGAAACCCAGCATTACCTCCAGGCCTGCCCACTGGAAGGGTCTAGCTAGACTTGCTTGCTCTCTCTTCATTGTCCGCTCACCTCTTGCTAGAACTTCGCTGGCAATCCAAGACACGCAGATGGCCCGGTCGTTGGCATTGAAGAACGCGCTTGGGCCATCCTACCTCAGGAAACTGGACTCAGTCACGGCTATGACAGGTACATATCCCACTCAAGTGACGGGATCCAATTGAACACGAACATTTGATCATCGTACCAGATTCTAGATACTGCTTGCTTTGTGGCGACACCACCTTGCTTAGGCTTCTCGCGGCAACGAACGAACGTCCAGGTGCGCTAGTAAGCCAATGGGTCTCAACTATGGCCAGGCTGCTATATCATGGTATGCGCATAACGTTTGCCTCTCCTGGATTTGATGTCTGATAACCTCTCGTTCATGAAGAAATGACCACACACGGGTCTGTGAGCTCTGTCTCCTTGAGGAGTATTCAAGAACAAATGAACCGATTTGGGGCCCCCGAGACCGCTTTTTACGAAACACGCCCCTTAAATAAGTTGAAGCCAACTTCGATCATGTATGGCACCATTATCACCATGCACATGCTGCACGCGATTAATGTCTCATCCTCATACACCCCCAACTGCATCGTCCCATTGCGTCGTATCCCAGCAGCCAGGTCCGGGCGCATATATAACCCTTTCCTGTCGTTAAACTGGAATGAGGGCCGGCCCCTTCACTTCGTCGGCTATTACACATATTACATCCGCCAGCCAGTGGGCCACGTACCTAGCTTGCCAGATCCTCCAACAAGCCTGTTCTTGCGCTGCGATCTGGTAACCGGCCGTATGAGCGGCGAGGGAATTGATGGCGTGGGCGAATTCAGTATAGATGGCGAGGTCCTCAACAATGGGATGATCTCCTTTACCAAATCATACCAGCAGTGGAGCTGGAATTGGCGAGGCGTTGTTCTACCATGGGGTATAGCGGGTGTTTGGGGGCGGAGCAAAACCTGGAGGGGAATGTTCTTCATATGGCTTGAAGAGGCTGCTTCCTCAGCAAATGGATAAATATTGGATATGAGACGACAATAGTATTCCATGCTATGCTTACGACGCTGCCCGTTCTAGTATAACAGTTGGGTTAGTCTAAAGCGCACTCGAAGCTTGATCACACGCTGGGAGGGGATGTTCTTCACATGGTCGCGAAATGCCGAGGTTTAATACAGTTTCTTCAGCAGATGGTTGTATGATGAATATCAGAGCACATATTATAATGGCCTACGATGTCGCCTATTTCTAGGAAATAGAGATGATTAGTCCTGGAGCGATATTAAAGCTTTAATTATCCCACGCTGTAGACGTTCAACTCACACAATGCCAATGCTGACACTTGCTACAGAAGAGTTTCAGCATATCAGCACGCATATCGATGACCCTGTTGACATTATTTATCTGTCGAGTACATCCGTGGTTGCTGCTGATGCCCTCCGGAGTACTTGGGTGTGGAAGAAGCACCTAGACATCAGGGGGATCGACACCGTATCACTACATCTACCACCAGACGATCCCGATATTACATACACACCTAAACACTGGGTGGTCTTAGCTAGACTCGCTTGCTCTCTCTTCATTGTCCGCTCACCTCTTGCTAGAACTCCGTCGGCAATCCAAGACACGTTGATGGCTCGGTCGTTGGCACTGAAGAACGCACTTGGACCTTCCTACCTCAGGAAGCTAGCCTCGGTCACAGCCAGCATAGGTAAGAGTCCTATTCAAGTCGGCTGTATTCGATTAGACGTGAACGTTTGATTGTCACTCCAGATTCTGGATACTGTCTCCTCTGTGGCGACACCACTCTACTCAGGTTGCTCAGCGCGACAAGCGATCGTCCAGGCACGTTGGTAAATGAATGGGTCCTAACCATGGCCAGGTTGCTATATCACGGTATGTGCGTGGTGTGGCGTCCTGTGGATCAGGTATCCAATAATCTTATATGTAGAAATGATTGCACATGAGTCTGTGAGATCCGTCTCCTTAAGGACTATTCAAGAACAGACAAAAGACTTCGGCGCCTTCGGGAAGGCCTTTCGCCTCTCAGAAAAGTCGAAGCCAAGATCGATCATCTGTGGCACCATCATCACGATGCACGTATTGTATGCCATCGCCGCCATGCCTCCAAACACACCCAATCGCATAACCACATCGCGTCGCGTCCCAGCAGCCTTCTCCAACCATGTGTATAATCCTTTCCTATCGCCAAACTGGGTCAGTGGCCAGCCCCTTCACTTCGTCGGCTACTACACATATTATATCCGTCAACGATTGGGCCAAGCGCCTCGCTTGCCCGACCCTCCAACAAGCATGTTCTTGTGCCGTGACCAGGTACCTGGTCGGATTGGTGGTCAGGGAAGTGACGGCGCAGGTAAATTCACCATCGAAGGCGAGGTCTATGACAACGAAATCATCTCCTTTACTAAATTCTACGAACTTTGGAGCTGGACTTGGCGAGGCGTTGTTCTGCCGTGGGGCATAGCGGGTGTTTGGGGGCGAGGCAGAGGCTGGAAGGGAATGTTCTTCATCTGGCTTCAAGACGCCAAAATTCTGGATTGAAGTCAGCCCTTGTACAGGGTTTAACTAGAACTCGAGTTTTGCCGCAACTCGAGTTTTGGGCGAGAACAGATGCCTGACTGATCCGATTGGCCTCAAACTTGGCTGAGTTGCTGAGATACTCCAGAGGATGTGTCATTAATTATTAAGATGCAGTAGGATAGCTGGTTGGGCTTCAAAAGCATGTTTTGTCTGGAATTTGCCCCCAGCTCATTCATCACAGTTTTTCAACACTTGGGGCCCATATTTGAACATTATAAAGATGTAGATATACTCTACAGACTATATCCTATTGTTTATATGATTCAAGAGTTATTACATAACTGAGATAATGTGGAAGTCAGATGTAGCACTAGGGAAGGTTCATCATCAGGTAATGCAGGCAGAAAACACTCAATCAACTCCCTTCAGTCACTCAATGATGAGTAGTAGTAGTCTGATCAGATAAATACAAAAATTATGGGGGTTTATGGTGATAAAAGAGCTGCAATGAGGGCTGCAATTTGGTAGGAAACGCGCTAAAACCTGACGCGCGCAGAACTCGAGTTGTGTTTTTCGAGCAAAAATCCCCCGCTTTTTGTATTGTGCACCACACCCCTAATTTTGATTCTTTCAGCGTGAAAATTCATAGGATTATATATAAGTAGCTGATCTATCACCCTCCATATATTTAAGATCGTGAGATGGGAATGAACAAGGAGTGAGAGGAAAAGTGAATACCCGCTCGAGTTCTGGTTAATCCCTGTAGTTAAAATTGGTACTGTTCGTCATAATAGCTTACGACCTGCACCAATAAAATGGACCATCGGTACCGGCACCCGACTGGCCAAGGACATTAACTGCGCTCAGAAGTTAGCGGCCAGAAGGATGCGGGTTTTCTGGTTGTAATCACCCGACAGGGCAGAGGTCAGATGGTTTGGGCGCGGGCATAATTCGGGAAGAAGGATTTCGAAGATTGATTAGGACATGGACTGAAGACGTAGGATGGATCTGGTAGCCTGCCCGGCCCGTCTCCCAACAACCATCATCTGAGCAATATACTGGACGTTGTCCTCAGCCCCGCATAGCTCGATCTCGTCGACCCGACCGACTGGTTCGCCAAATCAGTAGCTACGCGGTTATCGTCGTCTCCCAGGCGTTATCTATCTCCTATAGGACATCCACCCGGCGGCCATCTTATCCAATTTCCCCATTCGCTCCGCCGCATCCCCATATACGTACTAATCCATGTCGGCGGAGAACACGTTCCGTTTCATTCTCGAGGAGCCTAGCTCACGAGGATCTGCGGGTGACAAGCAGCGTAAAAGAGCCAGGCTTGTCACTGCCTGCGACAATTGGTAAGGCAATCTCCATCCTCATATTGCAAGCAACCGCCCATCCCCTGATTCTTTCACCTGCGCGTCCCAGCCGTGTCAAGAAGATCAAATGCATTAGGGTACCTGGAGGAGAGTCTGATGGAACCTGCGACGCGTGTAAAGTGATTGGCTCCGAGTGCTTGTACAGTGACCGGGAGAGGTACCAGTCGACACAGGGTCAGCGATTCGACCAGCAGCGGCCAGATTCATCATCGTCGGCCGCAGAGACGGTGCCAATCTCACCGATATACACAACGAACATCCAGACGTCATCAGAGGATATACGGACGAGGAAGCGAAAGGCCTCGACTAGCGACGAGGGAGTAGGCCCAAACCCACTCACCACTCAGTTTGGACTTCCTTCCGAGGCACCCAAGCCATATGCATCTCAGCACGTTCCTGCCACGAGTTCATATGCGGCATCTATGTCGTCCTCGGTTGTTCCAAGTGTCATGCCAATGAGCCCAGCCGCATCGTTACCTCTGTCGGAATCTGCCGCGGCCCCAAGGCTAGAGAGGATCACTGTACCATTCTTCCGGTATGTCCCTACTACTGGATAGTCTCTCTTAGGGTAAGGTCTTCTGACAGATATCTCCAGGTATTTTGGCCCAACAGCCAACACACCAGGATACAGAAAAATAAAAGTCCGGTAAGAGCGTGTACCCGATTACATGTCAGCAAGCTTGATATCGATAATATCATATAGTGCTTTGACTTTGAGCGAGACAAACACTTCATCGCCACCCACTCAGACACAGTTACCGCCGTCCCCAAATGTTTCCTCTAATCCGTATGACTTCGGCCACCCCCATAATCCAAACTACCCCTATCGGCAACGGGTCCTTCCGGATGGCCAACCACACGTTGCAGACTTCGGAGCTGTCGTAGGGGACCATCTCGCAAATGGGAACGAATCTTCACTCTTTGACCCTCAGCGGCCCAGATACCCAGCGAGCCAGCATCTCCTTCACCTGATCGGCCTATTCTTCGACTACCTAGCGTGCCACTTCCCCTTTCTGGATCGGAGGGAGGTAATGGAAGCCGCAGAGCAGCAGACATTACCGGCAGTGTTGGCCAATTGCATGGCATCATTGGCATGCCGGTTTTCGGATCGGGTCGAGTTGGCGAGGGCCGATAGCCGTGCGAGTGCGGGAGTAGAGTATGCTGATATGAGCAAGGTGGGATCACTTTGACCCGAGAGATTGGGCTCGTTTCAGTCAACTGAGATGCATCAAACACACAGCTGCTTATTGTGCACATGCTTTCGTGGCCGTCATTGGAAGTACTCCAGGCCCTAGTGCTCATTGCATGGTCCGAGTTTGGGAGTGGTCGGGATAGCGGTATGTAGTGTTACTTCAGAACACGCCCTGACACATGGTCTGAAATCGGTATGTGACTTCAGGATTATGGATGTACAGTCGTATGGCTGTTGCCATGGCCATGGATCTTGGTGGGTTAAATTGATGCTGGAACAGGCGACAAACCTATTGAGCTAACGATTCGCTCCAGGTCTACAATTCGAGACAACTGTGCGGCTCGCTGCGACCGAAAGCGAGCAGGAGAAGGTCCGGTTGACGTGGTGGTCGGTCTTGTTGATTGATCGCATTAACTCTTGGGGTATGTGAACTCATCGCCAATGCTTTGCGGTTTTATTAACCGGGAGCAAACAGGCACCGGACGTCCGATTGCCATTGCAGATGATCAGGTTGGTCTGTGCTATGATCCTCAACAAATGTCGTCCAGTCCACTAACACTTTTCAATCCCGTTTATGCTTCAGTTCGACACCATCTTACCTTTACCCCCACATGACGGTCGGGAAGATATTGGAACCGCGCCTTCTCCCAGTCTCGTCTTCGGTCATCTGGCAAGCTTGGTGATGCTGCGCGGTAAAATGGGTGATGTCTTAAATAGCCTCGTCAAGAGGAATTCAGACATCGTCATTGAGTTGGAGCTCAAGTGAGTTGAACTGTTTGCCCATATCCATCGTAACATTTCTCGACTGACCAGGAACGTGTATCTTCAGTCAATTGCAGTATGAGATGACGACATGGTATCAGAGCCTGCCATCCACCTTGGTCTTCAATATCCACAACTTCCGCCGGTTCTCAAGTCACAACCAGTCCTCAACGTTTTTATTATTGCACTGCATGTTCCACTCGTACGTTCACCTCTCAAAGCATGAGCACTTCAAAGACCTGACATGAACACTTGCGTAGCGTTATCACCCTTCTCCATCGCCCTTCACTCCTTCAACGGTTCACTCCGGATGTAACTCTGCCTCTAGTCAACAGCCTGGATCTCTCTCGATCGGTATGAAATCACAATCTCTGACTCCCGACCAAGTCTGACTCATGGTGTGAACTTATAGTCCGCCCGCTCTCTCGTCGACATGATCAGTCTAGCTGACGAGATGGACGAAAACTCTCTTATCGCTAATCCTTTCTTGGATTTGCCTATCCTCACTGCGGCAAGAGCCTTCCTCGCTGAACGGGAGACACTGGCGAAACCACCGGAGAATATGTCGTCAATGACCGTAACTCTGATGAGGCAATGGAGCGAAATGAGCCTGGAGAGATGCAAGGACGCGTTGAAGAAAATGTCCAAGTGAGTCCATTAATATTGGGCGGATTGTTGTGACAGCTAACACTTTAATTCATCGACTAGATTCTGGGGTGGTGTCGGTTGCGTTAAAAAGATCCTAGATCAACAGAGTGCAGGAAATCTTGATTTCGATGTTGGTGTCGGAAGTAGCGGGGACTCTCATGTTGCGCATCTCAGGGATGTCGAGCTCAGTGAGTATACTCAATTCATGCCATCCGTTCCTTTAAAAGAGCCTTTCTGACTTCATCATCTTCAGTGACACAATGGGCTACAAAAGCGTGGCGTCGGCAGGTGGGCACTGCGGTCCATCGAAAACCTCCAGCCACTAGTATCAGTGCCATACTCAACAACGCACCTGCTGGGATGTCTCCACCCGCCTCTTCGCCAAACTCCGCGTACCCGTACACCAACGGTATGAACGGTATGAACGGTAACGGAAACTACGACCCTTTCTCAAAAGACAGTCCGGAGGGCGCTGCAGTTGGTATTTCCGGCGTGCTGGACGGGCCCTTCATGCCTCGATCGTCTCAAGGGGGCTTCCCCAGTTCAATGGATGCCCTCCGAGTCTCGTTCAATTCAGCAGAGGCCGACCTAAGCTTCCCAAACATGCAAGCCACGCAGCTACTCAACATACCAGAAGGTCTCGAGGAGTTCCTGGGTAGCACGCTGATGAGTGGAACGCCTATGCATCTGCTAGGGAATAGAACTTCCTCTTCGTCCTCAACCTCCCTAATACCAAATGGTGGTAGTGGTGGTGGTGGCGGTGGCGGTGGTAGTGCGCCGGGATTATCAAGTACGGACATGTCAAACTCCATTCAACCATTCTCTACTCTTATCGGACCATGGTATGTCGCTATCGGCACAATTACATAGCATACTGTTGCTAATAGAATCCTGTCATGCAGGTTTCCGATGGGTCAGTTCTCCCGTGCGCCATCGCCAGTGTCGTCCCCATATAAGTAAGGGGGTACCAGCTAGGGCCTAAAATAATGCATACATGCGCTCATCCCCGTATTTTTCAATTATCATCACTCTGTACTTGGTATCTTTTGTTGTGATTTGTACCCATTATTTAGGAGACCCCTACTATTCCAGTGGATCACCGCGTTCGATGCTTTCCAGCACTGCATTTGCCACCTCGTACTCTTCCTTCCAGAGAATTGTGGCGCATCGTATTGTTGATGAGAACCAGTCTGTATCCCCAGAAGCTTCCGGGGTTAAGGTCAGGATGGACTGCTCCAGTTCGTATAACTCATTCAAGCCATGTTCGCCGCGGGCCATGACTCGCTCACACACTACCCGCATGGTACCGCTCACGGATAGTTCGTTCTGGTGGCTAACTGTTTGCTGCCTTCCGAGGACCATCATTTCCCATGCGTTCAGGTTGGAAGCTGCATCTGTCCAGGAACCCAAGACAGCTTCCTCGTCAGGTGTTGGTTGTGAGAGATGAAGCAGTCGAAGAGCAGGGAGAATACGATATGACGGATGAGCAGGTGTGGGGGAAGAGTGTAAGGTCCAATCGCTACGGAAGGCATGGCCTAAGTTAGAAATGATCGTCTGAGACGCGTCAGGGGATCCGCCGACTGACCCCCAATAGCCACGACTTTTGAGAATATCCTTTCGCCATTGACCGCTTTTTTCCTCAAACAGCATCTCTATCACATCGTCCACGTTGATCTCACCACCATCGACAGTGTCATTCTCCCCTACGGCTAGTTTTGACGGCTGTTCCGATCTTGAAATTGTGAATCCATATTCGGCAAGTAGGACTGCATTGTTGTGGTTGCCATATCTGAGGAAGATCTCATCGCCTTTCTTCATAGCCGTCCCAGCAGAGAAGAACTCCAGCGCGCTGTTACCGTTACGGATGACTTGCGCCGTCAGCTCTTCCTTGATCGTGTGGTTAGCAAAGTCGATGATGGGACAGAGGGTTAAATCGATGTCCTTTAGGGATCGCGTCCTGTCTGCGTTGTTGAGGGAGTAGTGAATGCATCGAGTGTTGACTGAAAAGGCCGGAGCAGGCCTATTTAGTAGGGCCCTGACACGCTCACGACTCCTGCGTGGCTTACCACACAGCCATGCCCAGAGGAAATCATGGTTGTCAATTGTAGCGGTTTCAGTACTGGACTTCTGGGTCAGGAGATCTGTGAAGTTAGCGCCGGGCTTGGGGCGAAATGTAGGAGCTGAACACGAACCAATGCTGTCTTGACGACTTCCAAGTCGTGTACGTAGCGCTTATACGCCTCGTGAATCGCCCGCTTTGCCGAAGGAGGCAGACTTTCAAAGATTCGTGGCCCAGGGCCGCTCGTCGACTCAGATGCAAGCCAAGTCAAGGGGTGCTCATCAAAGGTCCGAGGCAGCGATGCCATGTACACGTTTGGGAAGACCTCATCGACACAGTGGCGTACTAGACACAAGTGTAGAGACAATGCCTGAGTTGAGTTAAGCTTCAGAGCCTTCTTCAAAGCTGTTGCGTCTGATGGTAGCGTTCGGGTGTTGATGAGCGCTCTTCGTGGAATGACTACGAGACTAGTGTGTGGCTGAACTGCATCCAACACAGGCCATGAGCAAACTCGAAATTTGAAACAGACTTTTTAATGATTTCCTACATACTTCAATGTCTTCTGTGAGGAATAGACCTCTCCCAGCACCTGTTGTGATCAGGCGTCAAGAAAAAACAATCAATACCACCAGAGAAGTCAAATACCTTTGGTCTCTTTATACTCTATTGGCCCAACATGACCCTTGAGACGTTGGACATGGGAGACGAGTGTGCTCCAGACGGAGGCGAGGTCATCATGACTGTTCATTGTTCCAGAAAGGGAATGGTGTGTGCAGTATGTATAGAAAAGGCGGTAATACCGGAGAATCTCTTAGCTAAACAAAGCGCGACATCTCTCATACTTCCCGCCTACTCCTCTCTTCACTGCTTGCGCGCGAAACGCGTTCTTAAATGGCCACCACCACCGCTACACTAGCGACCTCCTCTACTGCATCATTTGATGGTGACTACTCGTTCGTACACGTGTCGGCCGAAGGCGGGTGGGCAGACTGCTGGGGGAAGCCGCCCAAGACGCGCAAAAGGATCACCAAGGAGCAACTTGACATGCTGGAAGACCTCTTCCGCACAAACTCCCATCCTTCACGCGAAGAGCGACAAACTATCGCGGTTCGAACCGGGATGTACGTACAAAAACAATGCCGTGGCGATCGCGGGGTGTCCAGCGAGATTTCAATGTGGACTAATTGGTATGGGTGTTTTTCATTTTCAATTTAGGGAGCTACGCTCCGTCACTATATGGCTACAAAACAAACGACAACTTATAAAAAAGAATGCTTCCAAAGGCAGTCCATCGGGAACGCCAGCACCTTCTATACCTTCCAGGCCTTCGACGCCATCCGTGTCGGCTAGCAACCCATCTGATGCTACCAGGTCTCGTACGCTTACCCCTCCCGCGCCATGCGACTCCGATAACAAACCCACCATCAAGCTCGAAAAGCGGCCTTCTCTAGAATGCGTCGCCTCGTTATCAGAACATCCCACCCCTGGTCGAGATATGGCGATCAAGACCGAGCACGAAGCGCAACAACCCATATGGAAACACATGCCGTCATCTCCTCTTGGGTCGCCCCCACGCCCAGTCTCCTCCAGGCTCCTGAGCCGGTCGAGAGACTCTGCGTCTGTGTTACGAAAGGCGGCTGGAAGGCCATACCCAGCTCCTCTGACTCGTACGTCGAGCGTCGATTCGGCAGTGACGAGCGTGTCGGCACCGAGCTCCCGGAGGAACCGCGAGACGGAGCGCGCCAGCTATCTCAAGCCCGGTTATACCCTGGAGTGGGCGTGTGCACAGGCGACGAAGCGGCAGGTGAAGGAGGAGCTCATTGAGGAGCAGGTGATCAAGATGGAAGAGGAAACCGACGGTGCATCATCCGTGGCGTGCCCGGTCCCATCTCCCGTATCCGACGCCACATCATCTCGTAGCGAGGCACGGTCGAAGCCAACCGAGGATGAGATGCAAGCTGCCCTGGCCCTATGCGGCATGTTGCAGTGTTGTCCGTAGCCCCTCATCATCTACCTGAAATCATCTTTCCCATTTCTTCATTGGTTCTCACTAACTATTCTGTTTTTTTTCTTTCTTCTTTTCCCTTCTGGCTTGTGAAACAATTCCCTGCTCAAGAACAGACAATGTAACTGTAGCATATACCCCTCGCTCTTTCTCGACGCGTGTCTATTAGATCATAGTATTGTATTACAGGGCTTGCATCATCGTGTTATCCTGGAACGCCATTTAGACCCGGTTCAGGTCGTAATTGATATTCACACGTCCACACCAGAGCGGTGACTTCGTGACTTCTCCATTCGCTTTCCAACCAATCGCCTCTCTTTCTCATCACTTACTATTCAACACATCTCTCACTCTTATACCTGACAGGATGTCGTACTACTCGCTCGCCCCGATGATCAAGCAGTCTAAGGGACTATTCAAGTGGCTCAAGCCAGTAGCCGATAATTATGCCAAAGTCGTGGGACACCGGAAATATGGCTTGCGGTATGATGACCTTTGTAAGTCCTCGACCGACGTCTGAAAGGGATGACCAGACGATCAGAAGACAATATAATTGTGCCCTGAGGCTGACTCATGGCGTGATTTGATGAATAGTGATAGAGGAGACACCCTCAATGCAGAAGGTGCGTTTGTCAAGTTACCACTTGTAACGCTACTTCATACTCACTAGTCGATCACTTGTTTTATCACATCTATCCTAAAATCGACTTCTTTCTTCGCCGTGACGCATGGGCACTTTATAATATTCTAATAACTACAGGCAATTGGGCGACTTACTCCCCGTGAGAGCTACGACCGTGTGTACCGAATGCGCGTTCTGCATCAGCTCTCTGTCTTGCACACAGAATTACCCAAGGACAAGTGGCTGGACCCCAAAGACGTTTGTTTTTGCTTTTATACTTGGTCACCTTTCTTGTAATCTGATTTCCTTTCGCTTTCATCTTCGCTACCACTAGGATGTCCGTTACCTCTCACCTATCGTCGAAGAGGTCGAGCACTCTGAAGCCGAGCGGAAGATGTGGGATTCGATGGATGTGAAGGTGCAGAACAAATAGACGAGAGAACTGGAGGGAGGGAGCAGCAATTCCATCTTTTTACCCAAAGCCGCGTCTAAAATTTGATATGGGCTCCACTGTACATCGACACGCAATGGAGTTCTTGTTCCAGAACAAACGTATGTGTCCACTTGAGATAGGTGGGACGACCGGCCGATGCGTGCGCGTTTGGCTGGCGCGTTTGGTTTTCCCTGAGATGAATGAGATGCCGCGCTCTATTTCTCCATGAACCGAAATTTCGGATAGCACCGCACCAATCCTCGACTACAACTCTTGTCTACTACATACATAGATATCTCGCTATACCCGCTATAATAACCAGCTTACTCGACCGGACATTAGGTTATTCGGGCAGTGAGTCGTTGACTAGTAATTGCTGTGCGGGCGGGTGACTGACGCCTTTCATCCTCCAAGATTTAGAAAGAGTTTCGTCTCGTCTCACCACGCTCATTATCACCTTGTCATGTCCATCTGGCTACCTCGACGGTCTTTGATACTCCATCAGCATGGCCCTGTGTATGAGATGACGCATTCGAGCCGGAATGTGCTTATGGACGCCGCTCGTGTGGTCTCAATCAGAACGGCCACTGCTCGTCTACCCACACGGTCGTACTCGAGTTCTAGCCATAGGTCGTTGAAGGATCCAGCATGGGCGAGGACCCCACGAATATCGAAAACGCTTAGGAGGTCGTCGGGTCAGCGAAGGCTTGCCAGTTCCAACGCGAAGCCCGATGAGCACCCAGTATCTCCCACATCAGCATCCACATCCGTGTCGTCCACTGCAACACCAGATGAGAAGGGAGTATCCAAACCATCAGCACCAGAAGAACCAAAAGCACCATTATCGACGCGGATATGGAAGAAGGTCAAGGCGGAGGCGGCTCATTACTACCATGGCTCAAAGCTCCTCGCGTCAGAAGTCAGCATCAGTTGGAGGCTAATGCTCAAGTTGATGCGCGGGGGTAATTTGACTAGGCGAGAAACTCGTCAGGTATGTTATTTGCAGGCTCATCAGCAAGTCAGAGCGGCGGAAAGGATTGCTGAACACGGTTTTCATATATAGCTGAGACGTACGACGACCGACTTACTTCGATTGATCCCATTCTCGGTTTTCGTCATCGTCCCATTTATGGAGTTGCTCCTGCCTGTTGCGATCAAGCTCTTCCCGAACATGTTACCGAGCACGTTCGAGGACAAATTCGCCGCTGTGAGGCTTCTTGGCTCGAGGCTGCGTCTTGTTGAATCAAGCTGACCTCCACAGCTGGAAATATAGGAAGAGAAAGAGCGAAAGATGATCCGGGTCCGACTTGAGATGGCCAAATTCTTGCAGGACACATTGCATGAGTCGCCATTGAAAGCAAACGCGAAGATTGTTGGGACTGAGGAGTTCAAAGAGTTCTTCAGAAAGGTCAGCACATGTTTACATCCCGTGTTGGCCTCGAGACTCATCCAGCGTGAACATTTCACATCAGCTTCGTTCATCTGGAGACCCCCCGTCCGCGGACGACATTATCAACGTTGCCAAGCTCTTTGATGATGACCTTACTCTGGACAACTTGTCACGGCCACAACTCGTGTCCATGTGCCGCTATATGAACATCAACGCCTTTGGAACGGATAATTATCTCAGGGGTCACATTCGTGGGAGGCTGGAACGGATACAGCGCGATGATGCAGTATGTGATGGCATCAAGATACGATGTCCAATAACTAGCTGATTGAATCATTGCATAGGTCATTTTGCAAGAAGGTGTAAATCAGCTTTCGACTAAGGAACTTCAACAAGCGTGCCAATCTCGTGGTGTTCGTACCGCTGGTGTCTCGCCTGCACGCCTGCGAGATGAACTTGAGGGGTGGATTGACTTGCATCATACCAATAAGGTAGCCTCTTCGTGTTAAGAGTGATAAGTATTGATTGCCGAGACTTATTCCTTTGTGCTGCAGGTCTCTGGAGTTTTGTTGATTCTCAGCAGGGCATTCGATTGGGTTCGCGCTGATAGTGGCGATAAAAGCGAAGGGGTCCTCCACAGTCTTCAGACCGTCTTAAGCACGTTGCCCGATACCCTGGTATGTCATTATTTTTCTCAGGGCCCCGGTTACTTCGTTCTGATAAGATTATTACTGTCACTCGGTATAGTTGAGTGAAGCTGAGTTGGAGGTTGACGACAAGGCGAGCTACAAGCAGAAGTTGGAGGTCATCAAACAACAGCAAGAGCTCATTGAGGACGAGGCTGAACAAGAGGAGGTCAGTGTTGGATGCGATCGACTTGCAGACCCCAGGCTGACACATGTATCCCGTCTCTAGAAAGAGGAAGAATCCCGTCGGGTGAGGCGAGAGGCAGAGGAGAAGGCACGGAGGGAGGAGGAAGCCCTCATCAAAGAACTCCTACCAGATTCCGAAGTAGGATGATATGTCGATCCAAACAGCCTTGGAACGGTTACTGACAGCCCTCCCATAGCTCAATGAAGCACCTCTTCCTCCAGCCGAGGAGCCGGCCACAATCCCCGACGATGGTGCTCGAATGACGTCCGAGCAGCTAGGGGAACTAGGTCAAGCGTTGGCGATCTTGTCGGCCAAGTCCAGTGTCATACAGGAACGAGATGAACTCCGAGAGCTCATCGATGAATATAAGAAGGAAAACCAAAGTGTCAGTCCTATCTCTTCTCCTTGCGTACATTGAGGGGAACAATTTACGCTGATATGACGACATAATGAATGCAGGAGACGCCCTCCCGACTCATTATCAAAATTCAATCCATGTTGGACAAGATCGACAACCAGATCGCCTCCTACGACAAGCGCGTAGGTAAATCGCTAGACCACATTAACATCGATCATGAAGGACGAGTAACTGTTGGTGAACTGGAGCGTGCCTTGAAGCTCATCAAGCACGCTCCCGGGGCTGAAGTCGTCGAGGGCATCGTCAAGAAGCTCGACGTTGATTGCGATGGATTAGTTGTTCTGGAGGATGTTCTGTCGTTGGTGAAAGATGAAGGCTTAGGTGTGTCATCGACCTCACTAGATGGTTGCTTCTGCTTTATCCAATTGGAAATTGACATTCTCTGGCTTGTGTATTACGAATAGGTACCATTATCGACGACGAGGCTGAGAAGCTCATCGGCCTTGGCCGGGAGATAAAAGATGACAAGCCGCGGAAGGAAGACATTCTACAGCAGAGCTGATACATGACAACCGCCTAATAGATGCATGTTTCCTGTCTTTTATTGAGCCGGAGAGTAAACACTTCGATCTACGGGACAAGAAGTCCCATTGGTTTAGTTTGGAATAGTCGGACACCAGAATAAAGTGATAAAGTAGGTCCAAGAGCAAGCACAGTAAAGCGACACAATTAGAACAAAAGTATAACGGTCTTTCAGCGCTTTCTATGAATGGCGAGGAAATGGGGATAAGAGAACGGCTAGTTTGAAAGCACCAGTGATGGAGAGTAACAGCATCCTGGACATAGCATGGACGGCAGTCCACTGTGGCGTTGACCTGGACTGTTCGAGTTCTTACTCTTCAAACCAATCTGCAGGTCGTTCGACTGGCCTTGAGAAGACGTTTGAGGGGCGCGTTTGCATGAGCGATGCAGGGCCCCCTGTACAGTGATGAACTTCTTGCTCCCCGGAAGTTGGGCGAGACATTTCCGTGCTGATTGGGTGTAGTTGGCAACCTGATCGTAGGCGCGGGTAAAGACTTTATTACCCGCCTCCCCTGCCAAGATGAGGGGTTCGTACGCCGCTCGGTACCATTGAATCAATTAGAAATAAAATAAATAAAAATAAAAATATCAGTCAGGGTGGCAGTGGGTTTGGACGTCTTGGGGGACTTGAGTCCCTATTTCTTCGTGAAACGTAGCAAATTATAACTTCCTTCAAGCCGTTCGACTACTTGGCTAAGTGGCGGAGAGCCCCTCGAAGAGCGAACTTCGTATCTGCTGGAACATGTTCTCGTGCTGATTCAATAAACCTCACGACTGGGTCGTAAGCGTTCGTAAAGGTTTGCACATCCCCTTCGTCCCGGGTGAAAGGTGCGTACACGGTTCTGTAGCATTGAACCAAATACCGTCTCATGGTATTCAGGTGTTGGAGTGCGCCTCGGAGCTTGGGAGGAAAGTTGGAGTAGAAGACCGATTTGAAATTAGTACTGGTCATGAGTGCCGTCCGTTTGGCCAGATCGTAGGTCGTCGGGAAGGCCGCAATATAGCCGCCTTGGTGCTTTTATGTCATGGACCAGAAGGTGACCCACCATACGGATTCCAGGTCGTGAAGCGGATTATGCCTGAGGGGTGAGATTACCGATGCTTATCCGTCCACCTGATATGATGATAGATCATCATCATCGTCCTCCAACTTATTGCCATCACCACGAGGCGCATCGCCCTCCGAGTCGGGTACAAAAAGATGAGCTCCTCTAGTAACTTCGATGGCTATATATTCAAACGTGCCCTGTTGTCGAGTTGGTTACGATGTATCCGTTTGGGAATTACTATGTACATACCGTGCGCTTGTTGTGTGATCTAACTGTCCGTATATTCAAGGTCTGACAAGACAGTGGCTGTTGACTATCAAGGTATTGCCGGCGCTGATATCGCGATGTGTCCAACCGCATCTCCACATATGTTGTAGGCCTATAAAGCCCAGTCAACAATCTTACCCGTCAGTCGCTATGACGAAAAACGAACCTATGATTGCGTGTACTAACGCCTCAAGCCTTAGCCTCGGATCAGGGATCTCATGCAGGGAGCGTTGCCGTTGCGTAAAGACAATCCGGCGATGTATAATAGCATACTGATGGCTTGCTGAGGAGCTCTAGAACGTGTTGTCTTGGCCCCCTGTCGGGCAAACGTGCCACGAACGTAAGGAGCCTGCCCCACGCTCACGCCGAGCTGCAAAGGAGGCAACAGTTTTTTGAAGACACCGTCCTGAATGATGGGTATCAACTTTAGATCCCCAAGAACTACGGTACGACCGTGTTTAAGGCCGTCGGTGCGATAACTCGGAGCACTGGCGTGCCGAATGCACATCGGTGTGCCGTGAGGGATTGGAGGGAGTGGTGGGGATGTCTCTGTACCATCCCTGACGGGTACAGTGAACGTCATCAAAGGTTCACAGCTTGTGGTCCCCATGGAATGAAGATTGCCCATCACGTAGTGGTTGATAAGTTGTCTCTTTAGCCGACTGCGGCCAAATAATCAAACCCTCAGAACGTTCAATCATTCCGCATTTCAGTGCAGTTGTCGCGAGAACTGCGAGCCGTATCCGAAGTTTGAGGGAATGGAGAGAATCATCTCTTCGATTTGAGGACAAGGAGCAGTCTGTGCACACCTCATGACTAAGCTGGACATATATAACCAAAAATTTCGGCCAGATTTCTTTCCTTACGCCCTCCTTTTAGACAGTGCCTATCGTTCGGATTCCTTACCGTCGATCTTAACTAGGTGATTCGGAGAAGTGTAGACCAATTCCGTTGGACCATTAGAACCCGCGAACTTCCTTATATTGGCGGCGGTCTTCGTCGTCTTTCTAGAAGGAGTGGGTGTCAAGGTCTCCCGACAAACGATATACAGCCAATTTTTTATATTCTGTACTTGATATATGTAGATGATATATGTCTTGACACCATACCTATGTCAGTAACACCCTGTACAGGTGGCAATAGTCATTATACAACGTACGTTCACACCAAGGGTTTCGGGTTCCGACCATTTAAACATCGATTAGAAAGCACAAGTAATGAATATCCAAACAACAGGGTAGAAAAGGAAGACAGTCTAAAGTACTCGTAGATCAGTCAGACATAATGAGGATCTATCTCCTCTGTCTGTTTTTATCCCCACATGAGAGATGAGCATCTAGCATCGTCACATTCATGGCTTGTTCTCGAACATCTTCTTGATAGCAACCGACGAGTAGCTCTTGGGCCTCTCAAGGGGAGCGCCGAGAGCGCGGTCCCAGATGAGCTGGGCGGTGACACCGAACGCACGAGATACACCGAAGAGGACAGTGTAGAAGTTCATCTGTGTAAGTCTATATGGCACAACACGGGTGAAGTAGTATCAGTGAGTCGTGGCCAGGTACTCCTAACAGCCATCGAACATACCCATAGTACGTGAGGAGAACACCAGAGTGTGCATCAACGTTAGGCCACGGGTTCTTGGCCTTGCCAGCCTCAAGTAAGACCTTGGGAGCGATGTCGTAGATCTGTCCGACAAGCTTGAACATGGGGTCATTGGGCAAATGCTTCATGGCAAACTCGCGCTGGGCGGTGTAACGAGGGTCCTATGGTAGAGCAACAATCTGAGGTTAGTGGTCTGACTAAATAGATAATACCCTTGCATGGTTAGCTTACCGTCTTACGGAGCACAGCATGGCCATATCCAGGAACAACCTGGCCACCATTGAGCGTGCTCCAAATGTACTCCTTGACGGCATCGTCACTCATGTTCTCGCCAAGCTGCTTCTTCATCTTCATCAACCAGAGCAACACCTCTTGGTTGGCAAGCCTGACAGACCCCCAAGAATGTCAGTCGACCCGTTATTTACAGTGGCATCCGAGGTTATGCGTACCCGTGCAGCGGTCCCGCAAGGCCGTTCAACGACGCGCTAAACGCCAAGAAGGGATCACTCAAAGCCGAACCGACGAGCTTGCCAGTGTGAGCCGAGACGTTGCCACCCTCATGGTCACTGTGGATGGTGATGTACAGCCTCATGAGCTCAACAAAGGCCTCGTTGTCGCCGAAGCCCAGTAAACTCGACAAGTTTGCCGAGTAGTCCTTGTTGGCATCAATAGCTGGGAGCTTGCCATCACCGTAGACGTTGCGGTAGATGCGTCCGGCGATGCTAGGTAACTTGGCGATCAGGTCCATCGAATCCTCGAAGGTAGGTCCCCAGTAGTCCTTCTTCTTGATGCCATCCTGGTAAGCTTTGGCAAAGGCAGAATCATGGTTGAGCTAAGAATGAAATAAGGCCGGAAAGAAACGAGGAGTTTCGCATCACGGGATTAGCTTCGGTAATGTTCGGTAATAAATATCAAGTCGGGAACTCACAGCAGTGACAGCCAATGAGAACTGGCTCATGGGGTGCAACGTGCTGGGGCATCTGTCGATGAGCTCCTCCACGAACGAGGGGAGTGCGGCACGGGCGGCCCACTCCGCGCTGAGACCCTTGACCTGCTCAGCGGTGGGGACCTCGCCGGTAAGGAGAAGCCAGAAGAGACCCTCGGGAAGAGGCTCTTGCCCACCCGGGGCTTTTGGTAAGGATTTTTGAATGTCGGGGATGGTTTGCCCGCGGAACCGGATGCCTTCTTCAGGATCGAGGACGGAACCTGAAACGATGAACAAGCGCGACCACGTTAATGGGATGCCCTCTAATCAACAATCATTCTTATTCTTACCGTCCCAAAGAAGAGCTGGAAGACCTCTCATTCCACTATTGGTAGATGAATATCAGTATTCGTGTTTCAATATATAGGCGAAGGATGGAAACCAAGTACCCATAGACTTGATCAACGGTAACCTGACCGAAGGCCTTCTTGCCGTGAGCTGCTTTGATAGCTTTGACCTTTTATACGATCGTATCCATATTAGCGCCTGGGTAGCTTCATGATAAGAGCATTGGCGACTACTTACGTTTTCAATCTCAGCAGGAATGAGCTCAGCCATACGTTCTTTCAACGTCTGTGGCCTGGAAGCCATCGTACGGATGGTGGAGGCCTTCGCACATGGTACTGAGAGCCTTGCTCGGGTCTATTAAGATTGTAATGACGTCCAGATAGGGTGCTGCGTTAGTGGTAGCTCGACGTTTGCTTGAGCTATGCAATGCATACCTGGAGCTGAAGGGCGGAGCGTAGAGAAGCAGCCATTAGGTATAATATTGATGGAGAGAGAAAAAGAGGAGTGGGGAGATGGGAGATGCAGTTTATGGGACAGGAACGGCGCACGTAGGAAATGAGTATTTGAACTGACCCCAGTTTTCGCACGATCACGGTCTACCCCAGTTCCCGGCTCGGCTCCCTGGACACCTCCGCTCCATTGGACCAGTCTCAGTCGCTGTATCTGTCTGACACACTTGTGTGATTATTCTCCAAACATATATTACTTACTCTGTATACAACTTAACGCTATGATCGGTGTATGGGGACTTGCGCTCCCAGATCGGTTCCCCATCCGACCGCTCCCCCAACGATGCTTTCAGGGACGGACGCGCCGGCGCGTCGGGGCTCCGCCCCTACCATCGACTCCGCTCGACGACGGTGGAGAAGAAGTAGGATGCGGTGACCCGTAGCCGTAGCGGTCGTAGTTCAAGAAAGTAAACGAAGTCACATCGCGAGCATGATATTCCTCTTAAGCTTACGGAACCCCAGACTCGGCCGAAAATTGGCGGCCCTCCAACGGCAGACGTCACGCAATGGAGGCAGATTATGAGCTTTCAAAATCCGTATTGGGCCAGACTGGGTCTCTAAGCGCCCAAAGAGTGACGTAGCGTCACAAACAGACCATTTGAACTCCAACAATCTGCTCAACCTTGTGCGTTTACTCAGAATAGCGCTGTCTTTGATCAGTCGGCCTCCACTGGCCAGAGGTTTGCTCTCACCAAAAGTACAATTCCATACTTGTATGCTATGCTGGCGGCAGGAAAGTCGCCCAAAGCACTGACGAAATGACGCCCCAAATTACCGCATAGAATACCCATATTCGACCCCACTTCCTCCTCAACTTGGTGGGTGCTAAACGTTCCCCAGCGTCATGTACTCCCTCCTCCCTCTCGTCATCCATAAGAAGCTGTGCTGCAGCCCAGTACATGTATGGAATAGAACTCGAGAGGCGCAGGGCGATCTGGACATGTGATGCGAAGAGCAGGATCGATGAAAGGACCATGGCATGCATGGCGTGTGGAAGGGTGCTCCAGGTGCGGCCCAGGATGCGAGTTAGTTCAGCGGATGTTGGTTTTTCTGTCTTGTTGGGGGTCATAGACTGTTGGATGGCGGACCTCCAACTCCCTGTTCGCCTCTGGTACTCTTGAACGGACCGACCGAAACCCATTATCTCCGATATCGAGGTTGACATCACTAACACGAGGACTGGGGCAGCTAGGATGAAGTTCGGCACCTGCGACATCTCCCAATATCGGAAGAATCCTACGTTCCAGTATTGTCTCTGCACGAATGGGTAGATGAGTGGAAGCCAGTTGGAACACCATGGTCGCAGCTTGGAGGACGCTCCATCAGAAAAAGACGGTGTACAGAATTGCGCGTAGGCGTAGTATTGATGCGCGGCGAAGGGTAGTGCTACCGCGATGGATAATCCTGTAGCGAACAGAATCCTTGACAGTAAGCCCTTCTAAACAAATAGGATGGGTTAATTAGGTTTATCTCGGCGAATCGAGTAACCAAACATACCAAACTGAACACTTTCCTAGTCCCAGAAAATCTTCGGATCATTGGGTCAACGGCAATACCCCAGATGAGGAAGCCAGCAAGCATGACTCCATTTGCGCGGAACGCCGTCGCGATCATGAAGCAAGCCGTTGCTTTAAACCACTGCTTCCTCTCGCATGCTAGCATGCCCTTGTAAGACAGGCTAGCAAAGAACGGATCTGTGTATCCGGCGAAGAGTAACGCTGGAGGAGATAGAGGTAAAAGTGTCAACGATGTGGCGAGGAACGCAGTCGAAGGATTTCTTGTGATTGCCATTGTCAAACTACGAAAACGAATCCAATGTCAAGTTGGCCGTTTAGTGTCCATATCCAGAAATAACTCACTCGTACATATCGCTGGTCCAATCGCAAAGGAGGAACGCAGCTGCAGCACCACCAAGAAGCACATCCCTTTCATCCGTAAATCCTCGATTGGACAGACCCATCAAACTCGCCAGGTACAGACCAATTTCAGCAAAGAGCCGAGTGATAAAAGGGACACCAGGCAAAAATGCGAACTGCTGTTCTTGGGTGTACCCATGGAGAGCGATACTTGAGAAGTGAAAACTATCCCATCTGAGCAAAGCAGAGGAAAGTCCGAAGGGTGTTTGCGAAGGTGATTGAGAGCGTAGGTGTGATGTATCAAAGGGTGGTAGGATATGACTGCAGAGAAGAACCAAGGACGCTGCCGCTAGACGGGAGATGATGTAGTACACGCGCAGTTGTGTTTTGTGAGCAGGCATATAGAACAGTGGTATTGCGTGGGACCGTCGATGTTTTCATTTACCTTCGATTGCTTCAAGCCGAAGAGTGTATCTTAGGAGCTAGAGGGAAGGAAAGGATCTCATGTAGAGTTTGAGACCAGGGTGAATATTCAGTCGTATTGTGGTTGGAACGCCGACAGTACTGGCCATCCACTTTTATTACGACGGACGCGGTCTAAGCACAGGGAATTGATCAAATATCCCGGGCATGTCACTCATCCAGTTCCACCTGAGAGAAGGATATAAACACTCAGCAAGTAAATCGGATTTGAGGCCCACAAAGAGGTAAATAACGCACTGTGCCGTGGGTTCGTTGTTCCAATACCCTATTTGAACTATTGGCGCATTCCCCCCGATGCTCTGCCCATTGGGCAAGAAGCTGTTCGATGACATCAGATCTATCCCGCCCTTTGGCAGGGGTGCGGCAGGCCCAGATGGCACGGTGTGCCCCATTCCTGAACCAGATGTACTCGGATCAGCGAGGCGATAATCGTACCACTGAGCTGAGTCCAGTGATGCAAACATGTCGATTTGACTGTCTGCACTCGGAAGTGGACCGGTTTCTACGTTCCATTGCATGCCACTTGTCGGATCAAAATCTGTGGCAGGGGCAACGCGCTCACTTTGCACCGTAAAGACCCCAGGAATAGTGTCGCTTTGCGTCGCGTGGCTGAACAACGAAAGGTTGGGGTACTGCGATGAACTTGCTTCCAAAGATGAGCTAGGTGTTAGAGTTGAGACAGCTGTAGGTGTAACAGATACGTTGACGTCAGCCGGGGGTGCGCTAGGCGGATCGTTGCTGTGGGTGTCATGTCCGGAACTGCTGGCATAGTTAGATGAAGGAAATTGTTCCGAGTGCCTTGTTTCAAGTGGGGTGCTGTCCTGCATCGTGATCCCATCTATCCCCAATACTGATGCCGTCTCCTGCAGTAAGTCACTACCAGACGGTTAGGAAGAGCGAACGGTGTTTTTTTTTGGCGATGGGATGACCACTCACCATGCTTTGCCGGCGAAATGATAGCTGCTCGATAATGAGCAGTTAGTTTGGTCGTGTCAAACGACAGCTACATGGCGAACCATACCAATGCTGCCATTTCCTCAGATACCGCATGCACGTTTTCACATCCGCAATGCACTTCGAGAGTCCAATATCTTGCCCACTTCTCTGCACCTCCCGCATGTTCATCATCAGCACCAACCCAGAAATGAGAGAAGCCTTGATGAAAACAAGCAGAGGGATTATATCCATGATATCACCCAATACTTGGGCAGTCGCACGTGCGGCGTGTGTGGATACGACCAACGATGATTGAGATAGGGGCGAAGCTCGCTTCACTGATGCTGGGAGCTGGATGAAAGGCCGGTGGACCATCATTTGAACATAATAAAAGGTGATCTGTAAGGATGCTGATTGCTGGTAGAATCTCGAGTCCATATCAGCATTCCACTTAACTATGTAATGAATGTAGTGTGAATTCTGCGAAAGTAGACCATGGAAAGTGCAAACTTACGATGCTCAGGGACCTCCTCCAGTAATGTATTCAATGCGCTATCCAGTTCCGCAACTAGTATATTTATTAGCCCACGCTTGCCAACACAACTTAACCATCGAGACCCACCGGTGCGCTGCTCCCACTCTGGCCCGATAAACCCACGAACGATCTTGGACTTACTTATGGAGTAAACAGTTCTTATGGCGTGCTCTAGGATCCGCGTAAGCTTCGCGTAAAGAATTAAGTATGTTAGCTCAGAAGGCTGCTCCGGACAAACCAAGGTCAGACAATAGTTAAGGTGGCTGTGGCAAAGCGCCAACCTTCCCGGACGCTTGCACCCATGACTGAGTTTTGTCGTCCCAGCCGTCATCGTCTACTTCTAGGGGGAGATGTACATCGATGCTAAGGAGAAATTAGATTGATCAATATGCAATCATTGAATCAGCATAAAAATCTGGCTCTGCTCACTCCTCATCGTAAATGCAAATAGGTCGACCAAACACTATAAAACAGATGGTACTTGAGTTAAAACTAATCACGCTTTGGTACGAGTCTTCACGTACTAGCACTCAAAAGCTTGTCCATCACTACAAGGGACCAAAATGATCGTTTCCACAATTGATTATCAAGCGCGTGATCGGGGCCATAAACTTTCTCCCGATGTGCACCGATATCCACCGCAAATCTCAACCCAGTCCCAACGATGATCCAGGCTCCATGGGGTGCGCTGGTCCCCATGAGAAAGATCGCTGAGAGGGCCATGATCTGTAGGTCCATTATCTTAGCAGCAACCAGTAATGGTTCTATCGAGTATAAAGCGACCTCGTTAGGCACTCAGGGTCGGTATAATAATCATGATTCGACGTACTTTGCACTTGATACACCTGCGCAAAATATATCCACCCTGCAGAGTTCCACTCGACCTCTCCTTCAGGAGAGGTCAAGCAGACTCTCGGGTCCTTACAGTACCGAGAGCCGACGGAGCACACGATCAAAAGAAGCTTGGCAAAGTTGAAGTCCGTCCTGTGCTTGTTCTCAGCGTACTGCCGCTCAAACGATGGGCGATGTAAAATAGGCATTAGAGGCATAGCGCCTTCAAAAAAACGGTCGACTAGAATCCGGATGAGGTCTGGTGGAGGAAACCGGAGGCTATCGATTGGAGGTAGGAAGTTTGCTATCCATTCCCACTGCAAGTAAACCGAGCCATGCGTCAAGTTCTGAAATTACTTGGGCCGCAAGTAATCGGATGGGTACACTTACGGGACTAGGCCTCCAATACTTATGTCGGACGTTGACGATCTGATGTCTCCGGTCATCAGCAGGCCTTGTTCCTGCCTTCTCCGACTTCAGTGTAAGAGCCGCTTGCAGGAGTTTAATCGCTGATGACTATACGGATGTATAATGTCAAATAAGGATATATGCATGCGATCAAACTTACTTTGCCGTGGAATCTTCTCTCCATGGTCGGTTCATTACTAAGCTGCAGCTTCTTGAACTTTTCTGCTAAGTGCTGTGATAATGTCCCATCATCCTCAGCGAAATTCCTTTCGCCATCCGAGTCTTCCTTGTCTTCTTGGGCAGCAAGGGTTTCCGTCTTGGTGGGTACCATGCTTAGAAGACTGTTTTGCAGCGTTTGCGTGTACCCTGGTAACCGCTGAGCCGGTGATAGAATATGTAATAGTGAAGATGTAGCGGAAGCTTGGTCCATCGACGGTCCTAATGTTTGAGAAGCCCTGTTGGCTCTCCCCCACGTGTGTTGATTGAAGCTGGGACCCACTTCCTTGTCAATATCGATGTTTGGTGTGGTCTGATTTAAACGAGAGTGAATGAATTATAGTTTTCTAAGTGCATTTGCTGAACATACTCTTCGTATGAGTTGTTCAAGTAACTTAATCCTCTTCTCGAGATCGATGATGTACCTGATGAGCCATGACACACAATGACCATCAGATCGTCCTACCAAACCCTTCTTGTAACGCATACCCCTTAGGTGGACCACGTTTCGGAGCATTTTGAACGAACGTACAAACTGCGTGATGTTCAGATTGAGATTGTTTAGGGTGATCCTGAGTATGGTCTGAGGCTCACTAAGCTTGTAGGATGTGCAATTGCTGCACTGGGCCGGCGACTGGGATTGCATAGGAGCGTCACAGCGTATCTTTCTCCGGCGACAGAAATCGCATGAGCTGCGTTCATGATGCTTCAGCTAGAATACCCCACATAGTAAAGAGCTGAAATATACTGACCGCGAGATTCCTTTCCTCCGTTTCGATTGGCTTACGGGAGTCGCGTGCTCGCTTTCATATTCTTCTGCTGAGGACATTGACAGACGGGGTAGTAATTGTTGCGATAGGATAACTGCTTGCTTAGTGGGCGGTTGTATCTACTAATCCCGTGAAGCCCGACCATACAAAGCTCACATTCACAACCGACAAATTCAGTTTCATTACTTGAACTATCTACTGAAGGTGGACCGACGAGATTTTACTCTTGAAATAGCAAGAGCGAAAGACGAGGTAAGATAATGGAGATCCGAGGCAGCAACGTAGATGAGAGATGATGAAAGAAATCAGATCCCTCCCACCCTCCTCTCACTTTCCATACTCCTCGCGCGGGCACCAGGTTCACCTTTCCTCTTCACTTCGAGGAACTCTTCCTCCTCTTCCTCATCTTCAGCATCGTCCCCCTCTTCCTCGATATTACCGTGACAATTCTCAGAGAAGCTTGTCCTTGAAGTACTTCCAGCCACCGCATCGAGAGGCGGAAAGGATTGGTTCGCCAGAGGACTTGGGCTGGAGGTCGTCGCGTGGAATGACCCACCCCCGGTGGACACATAGGGCAGCAACTCGAGGCTTAGATTCGATGATCGCTGACGTATAGGGTATGGGTGCTGCAGCGGTAACTGAGAGTGCATCGAGTTCGAATGATACATCTGGGACTGCGAGTGAGATGACGGGCTGGAGTAAGAATAGGCCATAGAGTGAGAGCTTCCGCCATGATGGTGGTGTGGTGATCCAAGACCGAGAGGAGAATGGCTCCCTGCAGAAGAAGTTGTCGAGGAGCTTGGCCCCGCTGCGGGTGGACTCGTGCCATACCCACCACTTCCAATCGCCGAATGCAGTTGCTGACGAGATGTCGGTTGTTGTTGCGGATACAATGGTTCCCATCCTAGCCCTCTATTCCTCACAGGATTGAAACCACCCGAGCCCAACATGGTGGTCGCGTTCGGCTCACCCATCTGACCTCCCTCTTCCCCACCCTCGTCATCATCATCGGAGTCGTCCGAGAAGCTGAAGCTGATCCGTGTACCTGATTTCATGCTATCCAATTCATCGTTGTCGGTGTCAAGGTACCTGCCACGACTCGCGCGGGAGGGAGGTACCGCACCACCACCATAGGCTATGGAGGGGCTCAAACTTGCGGCGCTCCTGGTCCCGATACTGCTGTCGTCAGTGAAAACCTCAGTGCTAGGCCGATGACGCAACGCCGAGGCGGAGGAGGCGGCTTTGATACTATTCCCCCGATCGCTCCCGCTCTCCAGCGCGCTTATCGAGCGCCTAGCACCAGGAGGTCTATGGTGGAACGCAGGATTTTCAGGGGGGACGAGAGGCGTCATGGCTTGCGTGACGACACCTTTGCGCCTTCGACTTGAACCCAAGCGTCTCAACCACCCTCCTTTGGACGTCGGAGGTGGCTCTTCTCCTCTAACTCGATCCCTCGGTGTTACTGGAACCGTTACGGCCCTTCGACCAAGCTCGACCGATGCAGCGCTCGCGCTCGTGTCCGTTGTAACCACTGTATCCACAGATTCCATCGACGGCTTCGGCCTCCCCATCATAGATGGGGTTCCGGGTGGGCTGGTATCACCAAACAGGATCGCCCGCTTCCCTCCACTTCCTCCTGTCAGACTTTCGGCGTTGCCAGACATGGAAGACGCCCTCCGGAAAGCACCTTCCGGTGGCGGTGAGAGTAACACCGTCGCCGATGCCCTTCGAGCCTTGGGTGTTCGCGTGGGTACGTCTGTTGCGCTCGTCGTGTTTCCACCGTCAGTCTGATACCCGGCAGGTCGAGGGAAGTACCCAGTGTCCTCATCGTCACCCGGAATCACGAGAACGTTGGAGCTTTGTGGCGGTACGGGTGACCCCGACCTTGGGGTCCTCAGGCTTGGTGACTCCCGAAGTTCGTGCCCTTTTGGTGTAGCTCCAGCGGATGAAGACTGACCGAACCTACCCCAGAGACTTAACGGGCTTCTTTGTTGCTGAGATATCGAAGGAGATGAAGGGCTGGAATACCCGCCACCGCTGGACCGCGTTTGGATGACGGAGAGGGGCATGGATGCACGATAACCCTTCTTGACCCCAACGGGTGTCGACCGGGCCGGTTGTTGTGCTGGAGTGCCAGAGCCGGATGACGATCCAGGAAAGCTCGACACACTAGGCATCGTGGGTGTCGGTTCATCTCCACCGCCCTTCGTCGACCGATCTCGCTTTCCATCCCCTCTTTGCTCGTTGACGCTCCCTGTGCTCTTGCTCCTCCCCCTTCCAATACCTATCCCAAGTCCACCAAGCAGTCCGCCCAGCGCGCCTTTCGTCTTCTCTTTGATCTTACTCATCACTCTCTTGAACCTCGCGCGTTTGAATAGCGTGGCGTCGTTCACATCCGATTCTTGAATGACGACCATCTCTTCCCTCCTAGGATCATTGTCAACAAGCCATTGAGAAGGGTCGGGGAGACCACGGAGAACCCAAGGCATTCGCTAGGAACGTTCTCACCCGTCAACGCCAGTGATTTTTTATCGTGACAACATTCCGGCTGCGAGCGTACCTTGAGATCATGCAGCGTTATTCGTTTCACGGGGTCTTTTTCGAGTAACCGTTCCAATATCTCCACGACCTCGTATCCCTCTTCGCAATCCCCTTCATCATCACCATCCTCCTCGTCAAGCGCCTCATCTCTGCCTCTACTCTGGTTGCTTCTCCCACCCAAGCTCCTATGTCCTTCGCTTTCGTCGCTCTCACTCGCTCCGCCAGCCCTCTTCGTCGGCTTCATAGTCTCCCTCCGCCGCCGTTTCCTCCCATGCCTGCCTCCGGTCCTCCTGCCTTCCTTCCCCATCCTCTCTGGCACCTCAAAATCCTCCGTCGGGATGATCTTATATAGCATGAACTCCGTCGGAGCGTTGAACGGTGGTCGGCCGAACAGGAGACAGTAGAGAGTCACACCCAGCGCCCAGACATCAATTGCTGCGGTGATCGGCGGAGGCTCTTTATTTGACGAAGTGGCAGATGACGAGGTTGGAATGGCGGGTGTTTGTGGTTTGGATTGTTGGCGTGACGGGATGCGGACTGTAGAAGGACCCTCGCCAGCTGCTGTCGCCTTGTACGTATATTTCGACGCCGAGGAGAGGGTGCGGTGCGCTTGAATTGAGTTCGAGGATGACGCTGATGATGAAGCGGGCAATGGCACGCTCAGAGAAGCGGCAGACGGGGAAGTCGACGCCGCTGGGCCCTTCCTATCATCGTCACCACCACCGAACATGCCCGGTTTTGCAGTTGCCGTCGCCGTCTGTACGCTGAAGCTCGCAGCCAACCCGGTCAAATCGCCCTGATGGCATAATTCGGGTGCGAAGAACGCAGGGCTTCCAGCGGTCTTGGCTAAGTCGCTCTCATCCATCAGCACGTCCTCCACATCCGTTCCACCCCCGGGACCGAACTTCCCAAAATCGTCGCCTTCTGGACCCCGAGTGGGCGGTCTGCGTGGGGAAGGAGAAGATGTCCGGATCGTTCGTGGGTCGCCGGTGGATGTGGTGGCGGAGGCGAGCCGTAGGGCGTATGAGAAGTGAGATACACCGAAGTCAGAGATCTTGACCGTGCCGTCGGGTTTGAGGAGGAGGTTGGCAGGTTTAATGTCTCGGTGGATGATACCTTGGTAATGAACTAGTTAAGGGAGTGTAATTGTTAGATTGAGGGGCGAGCGATCTAAATCAAGCCATGGGGACCCACGGTACTCGAGGCCTAATATGACCTGCCGAAAGATGTCTCGTATCTGGTCGACGGTGAGGGTAGGTAGGTCGTCTGGAGGACCGGTACGCCATTTGACCTCCCCACCTTGCATATGTTCCAGAACTACGTACACAAGGTCATGTCAGGAGCGTTCGGGGAGAGAAATCGGAGAGACAGAGTGTACTCACTTAAAAATATACGCTTGTTGTGCGGATCATCGATGACTTCTTTGAGCTGGACGACGTTCGGATGGGAGCACTTCTTCATGATCGCGATCTCCCTGCGAATCTTATCCTCGGTCGTCCTCATCGCCGCATTCGTCGACACTGCCCCAGTCAAACCAGCCCTCGCGTGCGGTCTTCGAGGAGCGTGCATGCCGAGCCGCTTGTGTTTGGGCACGCGCTCGACGATCTTAATGGCCTATATATACATACACGCCGCGCACCACACATACCCCATCCATTACAATTTGAATTAGCGCCTTGGTCTGAAGGATAGGAGAATGGGATGAGCGTAATTGGAAGCGGAAATACTCACCACCAACTCACCGGTCAACGAGTCGATGCCGCGCCTGACGGTGCCGTGCATGCCCTTGCCCAGCGTCTCCATCACAATATACTGGTTCATCATCTTCTTCCCTGACCTATCATGTGTGTGTTTTGTGGCGACATGGGTCTCAATGACGCCTCCATTTGGATTGGAAGGTAGATATTGTTGTTGGGGCGTTGATGGATATATATACGGGGGTTGGGGTGAAGGC
Source organism: Tulasnella sp. JGI-2019a (assembly GCA_019633535.1). Taxonomy (NCBI): domain Eukaryota; kingdom Fungi; phylum Basidiomycota; class Agaricomycetes; order Cantharellales; family Tulasnellaceae; species Tulasnella sp. JGI-2019a. Next base: position 68,543 of record WSUE01000193.1, read on the forward strand.
ACAGAAGATCGGTTCTGGGAGTTCATGTGGATCTATTGAGGAGGATGTATACATATACTAATATGTGGGGAAGCCAGGTCGGAGGGAAGGAAGGGGGAGGGGAGAGGAGGGAGAGAGAGTAGTTGTGAATAGAATATTTGTGTTATATGTAGTTGGCGAAAGGGCTTTGCTTCCCTCGAGCCGGCGTCCTAAAGCATTCTCAATCCAGCCAATCATGGCGCAGTACTTGAAACGAGGCTTGCTCACCGATGGCGCATGCCAATTCGATAGAAGAACGCGACGATCATTACGCACTGGCGCGGTCTTACATTCAGCGGCGGCTGGGAGAATGACGGCCAACATTCCCGGTCACTTCTTCGTTTAGGAGGATGTGCCGTAACAGGATACGATAAGTTCAACTCGCACTCACTCGCCAACATCGCACGCATCCACCATGATCACCGCCGATCACATCCCAGAGTAAGAGTACCTTAGAGTACCGCTACCTCGGGGCCTCCCTTCATGAACCCTAATCGAGAGAGGGGCATCCAATCAATTCATCTTGCCACACCCGGCAAATTGCGTGTCGTGAGTTCTGCCTACACACACACCGCTACGTCCTTCATTGCAAATGACGAAAGCAATGGATCTTGGAAGCAGATATGTCTAAACATGGCAGGTTCATAAATCCTTGTACTTCGTGGGGGCATCATTTCAAGAACAGTGTCTGCGTATGTCATGATTCCCTTCTTTCCCTACACCCACCGCTTGGCACAAGAATATCAAAGCACTGGAAGTAGAAAGGTCTGAACATATTCTCCTCCATCTCGAGATCTATCCCAACAATGGCTGTCTCTCCCCGTCACGCTGGCCTTGAGGAACTCCATCCACAGCGTCCTCATCCTGCTTATCCTCATCCCGTCGACCCCTGAACAGCCCTATCACCTTCCTTCCTGCTCCCTGAACTCCATGAACGACCCCTCCAACCGCACGATCCCGGACTTGCCATAGCCACGCCTCATCCTAACGATCAAGAGTAATGGAAATGGTTAGCTCCGAAGAGAAAGGTAAATGCGCCATGGATTGGCTCGAAGCCCACGTCGGTGGGTGGAGGCGCAGGGAAGTCACAATAACGCGGCATCGAACTTACCGAGTCGATTCGATCCAACCTTAGTCGGCCTTCCCCGTCGACGATGACGAGGAGGGCAAGAACAGTAGCGACGATAGCTGCGAGAGCCGTCGACGCGTTGATCATGAACATGATGATCACTACAGCAGAAGTTCCTCCGTCAACGATTGTTCAGGGACGACCCATCGGGAAGCCTTCTCACTTTGTAGCTTAGCGGCTTGCTCCAAAGAACTCCCTCCCAACAAGGCACCAGTCATCATTCCGGGGATGCTGATAAGCTATGAGGAAGGAACAGCAGGCCGAGCATCATCAGCACCCCAAATCTCGGACCTGGGTGTAGTATGCGCACTTACCCCAATGACGCTCATTTGATTGATTGTGGGCAACAACGCTAGCCTGAGGGCCTCAGTTGCAATAGGCTTACAAGCTTCAAACCGGGATGCGCCGAAAGCCAAGTATGTCTCCACCTTATCTTTATTCTCCCTTGAGATGAAGATTCCAAAGGAGGAGATGTGTTAACCCTTTAAAGCCAAATCATGAGGAAAACGAAAATTGAAATTGACATACACCACTTCCTTCAATACGGAGCTAAGCGCGACGACCATGCCGGAGATCGTTCCTCCACATAGCATGCCGAGAATAGGAACTGTTCGACCAAAGCCATGATGAAGAAGCAAAAGAAACGTGTCAGCGAGTGAGCGATGTAGCGAACGCGGAGAATGAGCGATTAGAAGCACGAGGTAAACACCGTCGGCCACAAGCACGCTACAGGAGGGGGATCTCCCCAACATCCCTTCACAGAAGATGCCTCGAGGTTCGTGCATGTACGCCAGGGGGACCACAGATGGCAATAGCGGTGGCAGATTCCATTGCCGCCCGCCTGGCTTCCTCCAATACGTTCTTAACCAACCATTGGAGATGAAGCGTCGTGTCGGCCGAGGATTAAAAGACCCGTCCGAGGACAAGGACCTTCTTCTTCGACCTTCGGCTTCGGCTTCTTAGGTCACACCACAATAAAGGTGGCCGTCCCGTCCGACAATACGACACACAGAGAAAAACACTGATTCCGAAATAGGGAATGCAGGGACGAAGACCGAATACCAGGGGGATAGATTTTACTCAACTGTAGTTGGAAGGCGTCCAAAACGGTTGTTGGCTCATCGCGAACCTACTCCCGATGATCGAAACGGGTATGGTTGACCCAGCCATGGAAAGTAGTACCGATGGGAACTATGGGGATAAACGCAGCGCGCTAGTTAGTGAATCTACAAACAAGGCCATCACATGGCTGTCTGGCGTACCATATAGGAGAACCTCCGTTTACTCTTCACTAGGACTTTGGGAGGATGGCCATTTTTAGCCTCGTGGCCGAAACTCGCGACCAGTTGACTACCTGACTCACCAGCTTCCAGCGTCCCGAGAAGATTGAATAGAATGGCAATCCCTGCTACAGCCCAAATACCTCCGCTGAAAACAGGTCCCAATATCAAGGTCAATAGGAAGAGCTGAACGACGCATCGAACGGCGGCGACGCTGAGGGAAATCGGTATGTCCTTCTCAAGTCCAAGAAAGGTAGAAAATATGACGTTGAAGAGGATGAACGTGCCTCCGATGGCGACGTTGGTCCATGTAAGGTGTGGCGAGGTGTTGTCCATGATGTTGGTGAAGTAGGTGGTGACGAGAAACAAATAATGACGACATACAGTATGGGTGGCAAATGTTTGATATACTGCCTACATCCCGTCTTGCAACACTCCCAAAGTTCTTACCGGATCGCCAGACGATATTCATAACAGATCCTGTCAGCCGAGCGACCACAGTCCGCTATCCCGGACTTCTCCGCTTTTCGCTGGCCTCAAAACTCAGACTATCTTAAAAGCGCTGACAACCTGGCATATCATTCTTCCCGAACGGACACACAGCCGTGTACGTGCATGCAGCCTTCAGTACGATTGCACCAGATAGTGTGGATAAGGCCTTACAGTGATGGGCAGTATCATGAGCTGTACAGTATTACAGTATTGGAGATGGTTGAACTGTACATGAGGTGGCCTGTTGATGAAATATTGGGCTCATACAATCCATGCATATATCATATGTTAGGCTGTAGCTACCAACTATAGATTCAAATTACACAGACACCTTTGCACTGGTGGGTTTGCTGTACAAGCTCTGTTATTATTGGATTCCATTTGAGGGACTTGAGCTGAGATGTTGGTTGGGGGAGGGGCAAGTGAAGGTAGCACCATAGGAGCCTTGAAAGGCTGGTATAGGTTAAATATATGTAAGTATTTGATCAATATGTAATTGAGGTTTGCCAGAATGACCATAGGGATCCAGGTTAGCTGCATACTTGTCAGTTCACAATGTTCTAGACATGGATATAAAGGGTGCTCAGGTCAACTGAGTCCTACTCACTGTTGGTGATGGTGGTGAAGGGTTGAGAGGCAACACACAGATGTTTTATGATGAGAGTAAGGGTGGTGTATTCACTGTGTCATATTGTATTTGCCCTCATCACCTACATTTGCCCTATGTGACTCCACACCAAGCAAGTGCCCATTGGTTTACATTCAACCTTGCAAAAGCGTGCCAAGTCCCCAAGTCAACATTTGTTATGTTTGTTCATTCTACCCACATGCCTTGGAAAGCCAACATTTCTACATGTTCAAGTATCTACACACGTGGAGAGGAAGTCACCATTAATGGGGTTATGTTCAAGTTCTACATGCACACCAAGAAGCAAGTGTCTGGGTGAAGTCTGATTCCCATGCTGCAAGAAGCACCCCCTAAGAGTTTAACCACTCAGTGATCATTCACCACACAGCAATAGGAGCTGCT
>WSUE01000194.1:0-26819 GCA_019633535.1 Tulasnella sp. JGI-2019a
GTTTGCAAGTCTAAGCTCAGTCAGCATACTGAAAGCATCAGTCAGCATGGTGGAAGGATCAGTCAGCCTTAGGAGGATGTTAGGAGAATGTTCTGGAAGTTTCCTTAGAATTTAGTATATATAGAGCAAAGGGAATGCTGTAGGATTCCCCATTGCAAACACCTGTTTGTAATCTAGTGCTATTCAATCCACTCTCCTCTCTTACCTCTCAAAGAACAAGTCATAGTTACCAGTGAGTACCCCTGGTTGGCACCCTCAGCACAGTCGTGCCTATCAGAGTCTAGCAAGGAGCTGACTCTCTACATGCAACTCCCCCTGCTTCCCCCACCCAAGATGGACTGGTACACTTCACTGCAGTGATGGGGTGGAACCTGGTGGTCCAATGTGGCCAGCAGAGCTAAGTATCAGATGCATCGAGTGGGCTTGCCCACTGAGAGAAAGAACAAACTCAAGGGGATGAGGGGGCCACTTAGGGGCACCCCCTCTACCAGCCTCTTGAGTGAGGTCAATCTCTGACTCTATCATGAGTCTTGCAGTTGGAGCAGATGGAGCCTAGCTCTATCTGATGACTTGCAACTAGCTGGCCTTGCCAGTCTAGAGGACATCAGTCCCAAGCAAAAAACCACCTGCAGTCCTGACTGTGAGGTAATGATGCTGGCCAAACTACATAACAAAGCCTATATATACAATGCAAACGCATCTGAACAGTCTGCACAATGTGTAAAAACAAGCTAGCCACTGCTGCTAGTCTTGGGGACACCAGTCCCAACCGTAACCACCTGCAGCCACTGCAGAGGGTGATGAGTCACTCCAGCAGTTGAACTCTCTCACAAGAGCTTCTTTCACCCCACCCCTTTCCACACTCACCCTGTTTGGAAATGCCACAACAACCTTCTCATACTCTCTCACAAATACTACAAACATATTCTGGCATGCTTATAATACAAGCAAATCAGATGATGGGAAAGACAATCATCCCAGTCGAACCCCCTCCCCAGACCTCTTACCATGTCTGCTTGGCAACAACCAAACCCCCACATTCATGCTGCTGTCCCGACTGGAGACCTCCTCTCCAGCACTACTCCCACAGGCCAGGCCTTGTGCCTCCCCCCAACAACCCCAGCAGGCACAGGCAATCCTGTCCCCCCTGGCCACACTGCCCCTGCCCCCCTCAGGACCATGGATGTCTTTGCTCAGCTGGAGCCCAGTGGAGCAAGTCATCTCAACTCAGACCATGACATGCAACCTCAGGACGGGTCCCTCAGACCATCCAGATCCTAGCTCCCAACCACCCACCTCGGCTCTGCCAGGGATGGTGCCCTCAATGTCGATATCGACCCAACTCCACTCCCCCACAAGGAGAAGAGAACCTTCCCAGTCGCTGCTGATTCCCCCAGCTTCAAAGCTGGCATGAACACCAAGTCCAGGAAGACTGGCAAAGGCACCACCAAGACCACCCTCTCTGCTGAAGAATATGAGGTGTTGGCTGAACAGAAGAAGCTCAAGCGTGCTGCTGAGAAGGAAGCTGATCAAGAGATCCTGAAGGAATTCAGACTACCAACCATGCAAGTGGTGAAACAGTCCATCTGGTACATCAAACCCATCACATCAGATGAGGTTGATAGGTACGCCTCCCATCTTTGGAATGGGAAGAAGAAACCCTCACTCATGCTCTCGCATGGTGAGGATTACAGGTACAATCCCTCCTCTAAGTATCTAGAGAAGCTCAAGGATCGCCCCCTTGCCCTCTGTGACTTCCAAGTCGCACTCGCCTCAGGCCTCACCTGGATGTGGGTTACAGTCTACAACCGACAACACCCAGACAACACTGATGCTGAGATGCTCCTATCAGCCATCAGCTACTGAATCCTCACGAAGAACCTCCCCCAATCAGTGGGTGAGGATCTGGAGGCCAAGATCTACAAGAGACCCAATGGCTCATCCATTGGTGCCATCTGCCTGTTCTGCAGCAAAGCAGCCAAGGACCTCCTTGCTGCTGAGTTCACCATCTTTGCTTTCCACAAGAAAGGCATCGACTGTGTCTTCTTCCTCCAGGGCCCCAAATCCTGGGGACAAAGGATTGTCTTGGATATCATGAATGGCCCCACCATCCTGTCTGAGCTTGTCAAAGGGATCAACAACTCCCTCAAAGACATCATTAAACTGAACAAGGAGGGTGAACCCTCCTCCCTCCACATCACATGCCTCAACTGGGTCAACCCCTCAGTTGCCCCAGGCATCATCCCCTGCATCATCGTCAACCCCAAGCAGGTCAAGACAGGGAATTGGAGGCTCTCGTTCACCCCAAACAAAGAAGCCCTTAAGGAGTGGAAGGTCCCAATGCAGCTGGGAGGATATCCATCATGAGGATCAGTGGTCTGCAGCAAACCACCCTTCTGCATCTCATGCTGCTCTTTCTCTCACCAGAAGGAGCACTGCAACTGGTGGAGCGTCTTGGGTGTCATGGTGAACCTGAAGCAGCTGAAGGGACTAAGGGAGATTACCTGGGTAAAGGTAGTCTCATGGAAGCTGCAAGAGTTGGTCAAGCCCAAGAAGTCAGGCAAGACAACCAGAGGAGCCCCCTGCTCAGTCGTTAGAGGACTGGGCAGAATCATCCTAGAATAGCTTTCATATCATGTACTCTAAGTACCATCTCAAAGAATAGCTATGTGCCTCCCCCCCACATCTTGAAAGCAAGAGTGAAGAAAGAAATGCGCCCTGAAGAAATCACAGTAAGAGAAACAATCGCAGCTTGGATGGAAGATTCCCCCTTGTGATAGGTCGCAGAAGTGATCTACATGAGAAACTTCCCCTCTAAACACTTTATCCAATGCAGACAAATACACAACAACTCGGAGGACCCACTGCTGTGTCACTCCTGCAGTCTTGGTTGGCTACATGAGGAGGATGAGCAGCTCCTGGTGCCCAGCCAGTGACGAATGCCACCCAGAGGCCTGCAAGGGTACCAGGTGGTGCTGCTTCATCAAGAAACACTGGTGCACATGTGCCACAAAGAGCACGCCACTACAGCATACTCCGAGTGGCCACACTAAACATCCGAGGAGTTCACAATAGTGGCTCCTCTGGAAGTAACAACAAAATACACGATGCTATTCACCTCATGAGGGCAAATAAGTGGGACATGTTGGCACTCCAAGAGACCCATGAGTCCTCTGAAGCAGCAGAGGGAGTAGAAGGCTTATATCAAGAGATATTCACCTTTGCTAACCCAGGTGGCCACCACTCAGCAGGCACAATGCTTCTCATAGAAAAGCATCTTACAGGAGGAGACTGCATGGCCTTCTCCCATGAAATCCTCCATGAGGGATGAGTGCAAAAGCTCTCTTTCCATTGGAGAAATGAACAGCCTATCACACTAATTAATGTGTATGCTCCCAATGACATCCATGAAGCTGTCAAGTTCTTCAATGAACTATGTTCAGGCATGAGTGCCCCAGACATCATCTTAGGTGATTTCAACCATATGGAGTCACCCATAGACAGGCAACTGAACAGGGGCCAGCCACCTTCAGCAACGAAGGAGGCTCTGAGACTTCTCAGACAAACACTCCACCTCGAAGACAGATGGAGAGCAGCTAACCAGGCAACCCATTCCTTCACATGGTCTGCCCCAAACCTGAACAGCAACAGCTCCAGGTCACATTCAAGACTTGACAGAATACTGGTCTCCCAGAGCATCCTGAGAAGAGCAAGCAAATGGGATCACATAAGCTCATTAAACCTAAGTGACCACGACTGTGCATCAGTCAAGATCCTTGATAACAATGCCCCAGAAACTGGCTCTGGCACATGGTGAATGAACATTGAAGACCTCCACAATGAAGCAGTTATCTGGCAAACATGGAAATGCCTCCTCAGAGCTGAATGCCTGATGAGGAAAAAAGACCCAATGATGGTATGGCTACAAACCAAACCAAAAATCCAAGCTATCTTCAAAGGAAGAAAGCAATCAAGGTGGGTTGAGAGAAACAAGACACTCAACCGACTTAAGAAAGAAAGAGCAGTATGGAAACAAAAGCCAGACTTCTTAAATAACCTGCAAGCCCAGAAACAAGCTGAAGCTCTGGATGACAGAATAGGTGAAATTCAGAAAGCCAAACTGGATGCTGCTGCTGAGACATCAGCAGCAAGATTCAAACTCCAAGGAGATGCAGTCAACAAGTACTGGTTCTCAATTGGGAAAATGAGAGGAGAGCAGGCAGCAATTGCAGCCCTTAAGACCCCACAAAACATCCTCAAGAGGGACACAGACAGGATGCTAGACATTGCAAGAGGCTTCCATGCAAACCTCCAAACATGTCCAGACATAAATGATGAAAGGCACCATGCCATCACCAAAATGCAACAACTTGCAGATAAAAAGAAACTCCTTCCACAAGTGTCAGCACACCTAGCAGCAGAGATAGACACTGACGAGATCAAAACATCCATCAGGATGAGCAGCACTGGAAAGGCCCCTGGCCCAGACAGCTTCATATACGAATTCTACAAATACTGGCTCAACCAAGAAAGTAGTAAACAATGAGATGATAGTGGGCCCAAGACCCTGACTATCTCAGAAATCCTATATAAGGTTTGGAATGCCTGCTTGCACAAAATGACAGGCACCCCTAAGGAGTATAAGAAGAGCATCATGCACCTCTTACACAAGAAAGGTGACAAAGATGATATAAAAAACTATCACCCAATTTCACTACTAAATACAGACTACAAGTTGGAAACCAGAGTATATGCATCATGACTAGGGAACATTGCTCCCCAGGTCATCCACAAGGACCAAGCCAGGTTCATCCCTGGCAGAGATATCCTGGACCATGTTAAACTCGCCAAGGTAGTGGCAGAGTACTGCGAGACCACAGAGCAAGAAGGAAACATTATTGCTCTAGACCAGGAGAAGGCATATGATAGGATAGATCACACCTACCTATGGGATATCCTAGTGGCCTATGGCCTACCAACCCCCTTCATAGATCGAATCAAGGCCCTGTACACAGATGCAGAAACCTCAATTATGATCAACAAGTCCCTCTCAGCACCATATCCTATCGAGAGAGGTGTAAGACAAGGCAACCCAATCTCCTGTCTTCTCTTTGACTTTGCCATAGAACCACTGGCAGAATCAATATGATGCTCCTCCCTGAAAGGCCTTCAGGTCCTAGGAGAAGAAGCCAGAATCATATGCAAACTCTTTGCAGATGATGCCAGCCTCTTCCTGTCCAAAAAAGACAGGTGGTCAGACATGGAAGAAATCACAGATGAATGGTGCCTTGCCTCAACCACAAAATTCAACATGGGAAAGACAGAAGTCCTCCCAGTTGGACCAAAAGACCACAGGATCACAGTAATATGAAACCATCACCTCTCATGGAAGACCCACTACAACAGAGGGTCAAGTACAATCCCTGATGGAATAAGGATTATCTCTGATGGAGAGGCCTTGAGAATACTGGGAGGGTTTGTCAGATACAACCTCAACCTTGAATCCCTATGGGAGACCTGAGTCTCTAAAATGGAAGATGCCACCAGAAAGTGGGCAGCAAGAAAGCCATCCCTACAAGGAAGGGCAATCATCACCAACTATATTGTGCTTGCAAGGGCACAATACATGTTGATGACCAACGACCCCCCACCATCAGTGGTGCAAAGGATTGTCAAATATGTAAGGACAGTGATGTGGGCTGGCAAGGCAAAGTCCATCCTGAAATTAGATGACATATATAAACCCCCATCTCAAGGGGGACTCAGCGTCCCGGACTTTAAATCCAGACAGACTGCAGTGTGCATCATGTGGATTAAAAAGTGGAGAGGGTCTACAGACAACCAACCTGATTGGGCCCATATCCTAGACTCCCTCATTAGAAACACTGCCAAAGGTGGCCCAAATGACAAAATGATAAACATTTTCAACCAAAACTGGAAAGAAACCCAAGGATGGAAGAGCAAACTATCCAAAGAGATCTGTGACATGATCACAGTCTCTAGGAAATACAACATCAGGACTGAAGCACTCCACTTCACCAATGATGTAAAGAGGTCCATCCCAATATGGCTCTCCAAATACACCAAAAACTCCACTAGATCAGAGTCATCAATGGCTGCTAAAAACCTAAGATGCTACCACCAAGTTAGCTCTCAAGGCAACCTATGGGACATCTCTCCCATAAATCCACAGAACTGCCCTCAACACAACCTGTGCATTAAGGCCAGAGACAGGATGCTGAAAACAGTGTCCCCATCCCTGAGCCTATTACCCTCCACTCCGACAAGAAACAGATGGTGGAGAAATGATAACTTGGACCTCACACCTCTGAGGATCATGAGAAACTTAACAGCGAGCAAGAAGAACCTCCCGATCCTGTTAAACCCGGATGTCAGACACTCTGGTCCACTTGCGAAAGCCACAAGGGTTTTCGGCACGTGACTCACAGACCACCCCCCAGCAAGTAGATCCCTAGATTTCCCCCCACATGGAGAAACCCTCACCTTGTGGACTGATGGCTCAGCTGATAAAAACAGCTTTGCAAATTCCACATGCAGAGCAGGAGTCTGGGCAATAGACCCAACCTTCCATTTCACCATCCAAGTCCCTGGTTCCCCCCCTATGAACAACGGAGGCGAGGCTGCTGCAGCCATGTGGGCCCTACAGCACGCACCTAGTGATGTCCCTGTCCAACTGAACATGGATTCACAATATGTCATGACTGCACTATCTTCCCAGTGCACTTGGCAGGAAGACATCAGCTGGTTAGCAGTACCAAATGCAGATATCCTCCAGAAAATCCTATACCTCCTCAGGATAAGAACTGCCCCAACAACCATCCTCAAAGTGGAAGCACACACAGGAGTTGAAGGGAATGAAGAGGCCGATGCCCTTGCTAAACAAGGACTCAAAGAGCCTCCTCACCCAGAATGGGACCTAACAGTCCCAGACCAATGGAGAATCGATGGCACTAGGCTATCAGCCCTCTCCTTCTCAGATGCCTACCAATGGGTGAGACATCTGAGCTCATCCCCCCCCCAGAGACAGGACCGAAGCGAACCTGGAGAGGATATCTGGCAACATACTTGCCAGAACAGGCAACCAGCCTCACAGAGAATCAATCTGGAGGAGCCTGAAACAACCTGCCATCAGGAGAGTAATAAAAGACTTCCTCTGGCAAGCCGTCCACAACTGAACCATCTGCGGTTCATTCATAGCACAGTGGGGAGGGGTCTGGGAAGAGCGATCCCTCTGTGACTGCAGTGCACTAGAAACCCTAAAGCATATCCTCATCACTTGCAACAACCACTGGCACTCAAGTGTCTGGAAAGAGATGATCAGAATCCTAAAAATGGCTGAGGCCACCAGCCCTCTGAGAATCCAACCTCCCCAGTACCAGGAAATCCTGGGAATAGGTCTTGGGTCCTTTGAAGAAAGACCAGCTGCAATGGCACTCTTCAGAACAACTGTCACAGAGACAGCATTTGTCATATGGAAACTCCGGAATGCACACCGTATCAGAGGAGCCACAATAACAAGAAAAAGGGCCAAAGCAACCCTCAACCTCACTCTTTTCAAAGCAGCCAAAGCCGACACTGGCCTAGCTAAACTCAGGAAAACCAAAGGACCAGGACTTGATAAAGAGGACCAGCTAATTAAGGACAAGTGGAAAGGCCTCATAGAAGGGCACAGTACCAGTCAGCTTTATTGGATACCAGACAACCACAGCTAAGGGGAAGTGTGCCATGACATGTAGAGGCAAAGTAGGAGAGGATGCTGTCATGCTCCTCTTTGAAGCCCACACTGATTGAGCCTGGTGGGATCACATGACTGTTCACTCAGTCCTCTGTGGACCACCTATCATCTATACAAACTGGCTGCACTTGCAGCCTTTTGGGACATGAGGCTTCAGAACCTCCTCTTAACTGAGCAGGAGCCAGACACAAGTCTGGTTAACTGGTGTCCGAGGTGATACCCAGATGCTGTCTGGCATTATCCCTGCTGGAGGGTTTAGTGGGTACGAAACCCACACTGTCGGCTAAGCATGGTCAAATGTAGCGGCCTTCATCTGATTAGCAGATTCCCCCCTGGTCACACACACAAAAAAAAAAAAAAAAACTCCCCCTGCTTCACCAAAATGTCTTGTCTCAACCCCAAGTTACTGAATGCATCATTCTCCAAGGTGCTTAGTACACTCCCCAAACCAGCCTCAAGTATCCTTACTCAACTCCACATAGGCCATGTTGTGCTAAATGTTTTCCTTAAAAAGATCAAAACATTGCCAACCACCTTATGTCTGCATTGCTGAAGAGCGGAAACAGTTGCCCACTACCTTTTCCATTGCACCAAATACATGACACAATGAGCGTGCCTCCACCAATCGGTAGGGTGCCATGCAGGCTCCATCAAGGCCCTACTAGTAGAGACAAAAAACATCCCGAAGACACTATGTTTTTTCACCACCACACATCACTTCAAAGAATACAAAACCTTCTCCAAAAAACACCCATCTACTATATAAAAAAAACACGAATGACCACTGACTCAACATTGCTTTCAACCACAGATATGAGCTTGTCCAAGCCAAGCAGCAACCCTCATTTATCGTCACACCAACACCGCATTCATCGCACCCCCAGCCTCCCTGGCCAGCATTCCAGCCGATCCGCAATAGAATCACCGCTGTGTCCAGTCACCATACCTCTACTACAACAAAAACACAAACACTCCAATGCCACAGTTTTCCCACTTCATTCCCACTTCTCCTTTAAGATTCGTTCTAGGGTGATGGGACCACGGGGGTTTTCCTCCCCACAGACCCTACCACTCGGATAGTCGCTGCCTCATCATCCCAGAATGAGTCGGGAGAGCTCCCATTTGATATTAAAATAGATGCGCACATACTTTGGTCCATGTTTTGCTGTTGTTTGTTGTAGATTACCGTAGCTAAGGGTACCATCAGTGTTAGCTGCAAGCCCTCAAATTGATCTCTCTCTCTCTCTCTCTACTCAGTTAGCTTCTCCGATATCGAGTCCCTCGATATGACTGAACCCGGTGTCACCCTCCAAAGGGTCGTTCACACACCAGTCGCGTTCCAGCTAATCACCCAGGCGACGGGAGGGACTACGGCAACAGCCACATCGAACTCGAAACTACACCCCTGCCAGGATCGCCCTGGCCGATGGAATCCTTTCGCTTCCCTCGTAGAGTAATCTAAGATGTCTTTCCAAATGTGGGCATGCCCACATTCCCCCTGGCCACGTTCGGACACCTTATTCGAAGAGGTAGAGCCGGGCGATTCTATCGCGAGCCAGCCGCGGATCATGTCATCGATGGAGTCGCAACAGCCAGACATAGCAGTAGGGAATGGAGTGGAATCGCTCAAAGTTAATGCTCAGGTTAAGGCTGAGGCTGAGGCTGAGATCGAAGATGCGGATGAGGTCGCAGCTATTACGGTCGAAGATGGTAGGGCCGACGCTATGGAGCTCAACGAAAGCGTAGCGGAACGGGCCACCGAGCGGCGTCTAGGTGCGTCACGCTTTCACGGCTCCCGCCTTTTCGTTACACTAATTTATATTCACTCATATAGGTAAAAAGAGGGCACACAACACATTGGAGAACGACTCCGACTCGGAAGATGTCGCGTCAGATTCGCCGCCAGCTCTCGCTTCAATCGCCACCCCCGCCGAACGACCGCCGCGGGATCGATCCAAAAGACGTGCCACTAAATCGATCCTCAATAGGCATCTTTACATGCCTTATGCAAGTGCTCCCCGCCAGCCTTCGCCAATCTCAGACAGCGACGATATGCTGGAGGTCGAGGACGCCGTTTCGATGAAAAGGCGGTGTATGGCCGGTGCACCTGGCGAACGATCGGCCGCCACCATACAGGACGCCAACGCCGGCGATGTCTTTGCTGCTGGCCCATCATCAGTGAAGGGGCAATGCTGCATACGCGATGGGTCTAACGAGCCACCACTGGCGGCATCACCAGTTCGATCAGGAACAAGCGAGCCACTAGAAGAGGAGGGGGCCAAGGAGGAAGACGAAGCAGGTGACCGCAGTGAAAGTGGCAAAGAAGAAGGCCATGATTAAGGCAAAGACGGAGCAGAAGGCGAAAGTTGCTATCGTCGTAGACGGTGACGCCCCGACCCCGGCCAAGGAAGATTACAACCTGCGTCCACTGCTGACTCGAATATTAACGTAGGCAACGAATGGAAGAGAGGCAGCAGTTGTAAGCGGCAAGGGCAAGGGAAATGGAGTCCCTTCTCGCCGCCCGCCTCGCAAGTGAAGCACTTTGGCGAGGGGGTGAGCGGACGATTCGTTGCCTTGAGCGGGTGCAAGGATGGAGAGGCGTTGATGATGTTGTTGAGCAAGAGGCTTATTGGTTTATGAAGACGACAGGCGGAGCTTTTATCAAACCAAGGTGTCATAGTTGTGGAGCTCGGTGTCGGACGGCTCACATAGTTTCAATCGAGTTTCAGGGGCTTTCGATGATTCTGAAGCGTCTCAGAGCTGCCTTGAGGTCGCGATCCCTTCGGTGACATCGTGTCGGCCATCGTACGACGGTAGTGCTGCCAATGGCCGTTATGGGGTCGCTTTGATCTCGGTGGCAATGGGATGCTTCTCTATCATTGGTACGTGGTTATTCGCTTCACTGGTGTGGAGCACAGTACTTACTTGACCTTGTTTTCAGGTTGCCCCGGTCACTTGATTGGCCATGTCATCTCTTCCGCCACTCGATTCTCCATCCCTGCGTTCACTGAATACTCCGCCTAGACGCATGTTATTCTTGGAAGGATGTTTTCCACCGATTTCGGTATCTCTCTGGTGTTCTATCAACGACGACTCTATGTCATCATCGCCTTCGATATCAGCCATTCTTAACGGCTCGCTCTGACGACGATCATTACTATAGGTCCCCACTCACCCCGCCAACTCGCCAAATTGCTTCATCTTCCCTTTGTATTAATTAATTAGCTACTTTTTCTCTGCTTTCCCTCAATAGATTAGTCTGTAGGTATATGATGGGCCGGCCTCCATGATTGGCAGAGTTACAACTTACCGTAGCTAAGAAGATGGAGCTGATATAAATGGACGATACTAGAGCGATGCCGGATGTATAACGACACCGGTTGAAAAGAAATGGCGATCAACGATTGCAAGCGGCCCTTTTGGACGGCACAGGGCTTTAGAACGTCCGAGAAATCCCTCAACCCTCCGAAGAATTCCCCCTTTTACTACATCGGATCGTCTTCACTCGAGATACTAGTGATCTTCAAACAACAACTTTAATAAGGTCGCCGACCTATCCTTCAGGTAGTACTCAATTAAGCAATTCGCCGGAATCAAAGGCGTGCACACCGCTTCCATCCCTCAAGAGCTCACTCCGCAACCAAACCACTGGTGGTCGTCATTGTTGCGATGCTGCGGGCGTGAGGTGGCCATAGATGTGAAGAAGAGACCCGAAAACCGTCCTGACGGTCTGGACAAAGGAGAAATAGAAGGAACACTACTTTTGTTCATCATGCAGCAAGTTGGATATCTAGAAACTATGTGGTCATCATATATAAGCGTGTGACTACTTCTAGCGGTTCCGATAAGCCCGCGTTCCTATAGCTAGAAGTGAGGATTTGCTAATCAATGGAAGAAGGATGTGATGCGGCGAAGTATTTGCGACGGAGTCTGTCTTGCAAATACTCACCGCACCTTAAAGCTTAACCCATCATCCTCTCACTGCAGCATCATCAACACATCTTTGCCGTCTCTCTCTTCTACCTACTACTATCCCCTAGCACTTTGCCTCGTGGGTCCCAATCCCAAACGAGACTCGTGCTCGAAGTTCTAGTCCATACGCTTCAATCTCACAATTCCCGAGCCTGAAGCGGATCAGTTTCTTCTTCCCATCACGTATGATTGTACTACCTCACTCTTGAACACTATGAGGACAGCTTAGCGAGATGTGGGTGTGAGCAGTGAGTGGCGGCACGAATGCTATGACGTCATCCAGCGGTCGTCTAATTGCGTGGCGCGTATTGCCGCTGGAACATGCTCTCTCATCTTTGGATCTAACCTCCACCGCCTCAAACTAGCAGACATTCGTACTTCCAGTCTTGCCAGGGGTGTCGCGATATCTTCCTTGCCAAGAGCCCCTCATTTGGAACTGATGTGTGTCGCTTTTTCTAGCGAGATGTAATTACAAATTTGTGGTCACAATGGTAATCCTTTATCTAGATTACCTCGCAACTTTTACCTCTGCATATTCCGTTTCGCCCATCGTTTCTTTCCTCACAATTTAACAACTCTCCAGCTTTATCCCATTCATTTAAACCGTGTCCTCAGGACTATCGTTGCCGCTTCAGTATATCATTCTTTGAAACCTCAAGTTCATAGTTAGATAAAGGCGTAAAGCGGGAGAGTTGGAAATGTGGGGACGCTAGGACTCGCCGCCATACATTATTTATGAAGGAGGTTCAAATCATGATAGTATTGGACGTGACCGTAATTGGCTAATTGATATAAAAGTTGCTTTTCATCGTCCGGTCTGTGCTAAGAAACCGCCCCCTTCCCCTCTCCCTTTGACTATACTACCTTCTCCACTCGAGCTGCTGTGCCCAACTTCAATAACTTGGCCAGTGTCGCCGACTTATTATTCGGTCGATACACAGGCAGCTGCCTGGAATCGAAATCGCCGGCGACGACGGCAGCGACAGCGAGATGGAGACCTGTAACGAGGAGTGGGAGTCGATCTTGATATCGGGAAAGAGTCTACAGTATGTCTTCGATATGGGAGACGAGCGCTTACGGCGCGTTTCGTTTCCACAGGTCTTCCGGGCCTAAGTCGCCAACAGACCCCTGACTAACGACCCTGATTCCTGATTTCTCCCTTGACTGACCCCTTCACCGCGCCTGTCCTTTCCTCGCCATTTCTGAACAGATTTTGGCACCGATGATCACTTAAACATTACCAACGCTGGCGAGGTTGGCCAACCACTTTCCGTCGCAGCCGAAGAGTCGTACCCCGATCTGCATTATGGCTATATTCCGTCAAGCCTCATCATCTCCCAAACCCTCGAGGATGTTCCAGACATCATCGAGTGTGTTGTCCTCACCGCACTCAGCCACAACACTCCCCTTTTCGCCCAACTCAAGGCAGGGGCACATCTCCACTCCGACAATCGTGGCACCCACCTTCCCTATCATCCACCTGGCGACGCTAGCGATATCGAGGTCGCACATACCTGGCGTCGCGTAGTGGTTCATTCTGGAGAGTAGACGGGATCCTTGCATGGAGTCGCCAACTACATGCGGACCAATAAGTGCGATCGGCAATTATGGACCCAACCGCATTGGCAAGCTGCCACTGGGAGGGACGAGTTCAGCGGAGCGGTCCTAGTGTCATATGTGACATCGAAGATCCTCGCTCCTGTAGTATTAAGGGACACGGTGACACCCGCCATTAGTGAGTTACGTATGGTTTCTTTATATCTTATTTTATTCTGAAGTCCGTATTTTATTTCAATCTCACAGGAACAGTGGAACACGCAAATCCATGGCTTGCAGGAGTAAGTTGTTTTCATCGCCGCAAACTAACTGATGTCTCGACGAACAGATACAGGCTTACTGTTGGGCGACCGCTACTCGCCATTTCCTCCTCTACACCGACAACCATGTCATCTTCGGCATGTTCGATCAATCACCAAATCGTTTCGTTCTCCCCAATTGAACCGCTCGACATGGGCGAACCTGGGGTCATCACCACCCCAGGTGTCTTCATCAATCCGATGGCGCTTCAACTAGCGACGCAGGCGATGGTTGACGTGATGGAATATGTGAACACCGGCCTGAAATCCGAAACCACCGAGGTGAAAGTGGGTAGAAAGACGCGCACGATAGAGCGTCTATGCTTCCCTCGCCAGGTGATTGAGAACATGTTCACAGACATGGGCGAGCGGACCCTCCTCCAAACCTCGCTGGAACGCCTCCTTCGAAAAGGAAGTGCCGGACCATTCTTTCGTAGATTGACGGTAGACATGCCATTGAAGAAGAGCACCCACGACGACTTCGATCCGCTCTACGGAACGCGTATCTCGTCGTGCACGAACCGCGCGCATTCCATACCCAGGATGAGCATGAGCATGAACACGGAGATGAAGTTGACTTGGAGGTCAATGCGGAAGTTGAGGTCGAGGTTGAGGGTGGGATCGAGGATGCAGTTGCGCCCGTTGCGACCGAGGATGAGGAGTCGGCAGCCGACGCCACGGAAGTTGACGAAAGCGAGGCGAGGCAAGAGCGACGTCTAGCTGCGTTGTACTTCATTGACTGACGCCATTTCATTATATTAATATATCTGTACTTTTACAGGAAAGAAACGAGCTCGCGACGATGAGCTGGAGGACGACTCCGAGGGTGTAGCTTCTGGATCAGGTCTCATCTGCGATCCTCGCCAACCAACGCCGGAGAATGGATCCGAAGATGAGCTGTCAAATCGGGCCTTGACAGACATCTCCCCGTTGCCCGCATGTGTGGCGCCCGCCAGTCGTTGCCATCGGCAAGCAGCAACGACGAGGCCGAGGGCGCTCACCTAGAGAAGAAACGCCGCGCAGGCGAATCATCGCAAATCGCCGTGCGGTATGATGAGGGTGATGACGACGTCGAGGTTGATTCACTCCGCACGCATCCTCGTCAAACGAGCGATACCCAGCGACGGCTTGTACTCCACCGCAAACTGCTAGCAACTCAACGGTACCCACAGCATCGGCTATCGTCGCTCCCGCCGCTCCACCATCCCCCTCTGGAGGTTGTTGCAGATGCACCAGCCAGGGTCAGGAGGCCAATCAGCCTATCATACGCAGAACGGCAGGTCACCTAGCAGCCACAACCTGCCGCAGTGGGCACAGTGGCCCTAAAGGCTAAGGTCCGCAAGTCGAAGAGGAAGGTTGTTAGCGGGAAGGGGAAGGGGCGAATAGTCCCTCCTCGTCGCTCGACTCGCGAGTGAAGGCAATTGGCGTCGAGGAGTTAGCGGACGGTTCATCATCTAGGAGTGGGCGCGAAGGCCAACAATGTTTTTGAGCGAGAGACCCATGGGTACGAACGGCCACAAGCGGGATTTTCATTCGATCAAGGTGGGGCAGTTATAGTACTCGGTGCCAGAAGGCTGGCATGGTTTTGATTGAGCCTCGGGGGGGTTCCAACGGTGTTGAGGCATCTCAGAGCTACATGTAGATCGCGACCCACACGTCGACGTTGTGCTGGCCATCATAATACGATGCTGCTGCCAATGGCCGTTCTTGGATTGCTTGATCTCTGTGGCGGTGAGAGACCTCTTCATCATTGGTACCCTCCCCCGATCACTCAGTTGACTATGCCACTCCTTCTGGCGCTTGGACCCCCATTCCTACAGCCACCGGCTCTCCCACCTAGCTTCATATCATCCACGGAAGGATCTATTCCACCTAGCTCAGAATCCCTCTTGTCCATTACCAACAACAGTCCTATATTGTCAATGCTTTCGACATCGGCCATTCTTTTCGACCCACTCCAACGACGACCGCCACTACTGGTCGTCAGTCCAACTCGCCAATTTACTCTTTGCTGACATCCTCTCTTTATTATTTGACTAGAAACCGCTTTTGCTTACAGTACAGATTAGCTGGTTCTACTCTTGTACTGCTTTGTTCTTGCTTCCTCTTTTTCCATGTACCCTCCGGTATGCAGTGTCATCTCTCCTCAAAGTCACGACGAAACTCATATTTTCATTTTCATTTTATTATTGCTACTATCACTTTCTGTATTTAACCTATCTTTCGATATATTCTCCTGAGTTCCAGCAAGCAATATGAGGGAGAGATGTCGATGTGTTTGGTTGAGTGTATATATGAGAAGGATGATAGTGTCGAGTCCCCTGAGAGTGACTGTGACGCGACGTGCAAGCGAGGAGCTCAGCGACAGCAATGTAACACCTTCTGATTGATTCCCGACAAATGCAGCTACTTTCATACGTTGTACATCATCGAATCGTAGACATGGGCACTCTGTTCTGTTTCGCTAGCTTGCACTTATATTTGCTTTCTCATTAGACTGGTACGAGAGCTTCGAGAAGTCTAGTTCATTTCATACGGCGATATTTCTAGAGCTCATCAGAGCCAGGACATCACATGCGCGTAGTACTAAGTCTTCTTGTGGCTAGTGTTTGATCTGTATCATAGAGTCGCGACTCTATGTAGGTGATCTAGACGGCCAGTGCATGGGTTCTCTCGACAGACACGAGAACGGCTGCCTAGAGCGCATCTGGTGTTCGTCGTCCAATCTGAAGTACGGAGACAGTATAATAGTCAGCGTAAGTCGAAGCAGGGGAGCTATGAATTGTCTGACTAACAGATACCATGCTAGTATTTCAGGTCGAGGCAGACTTTCGTCTTGGGAACGTCATAATGATCTGCTTGGCGCGTGATGGCCAGGAGGCGAGGGTGGAGCCCGACGAGATTGTGTCATTGAGAGATAGCTTCCGCGGGGGAGTGTGAGGTATGGACGGCGTTCCCGGAGAGGACGTGGACTGTGACGAGGATGCGGACGATGTTGGGAGGGAGCCTCGCCTCGGCTGTACTTGCGCGAACAGGAAACCGAACGTATCCGAGGTGCTAGATGGTGGGGTGAAAAGAGAGAATGGGCTCGCTGACGTGGGTGTGTTGAGGAAAGAGTCCATGTTTCAATGTGCGGTGGGGATTTTTGGGACTGAAGAAACCAAGATTTGAGCAAAGGTACTGTCCAGCCTTTATTCATATTTTTATATTCACCGACGTAAGCCGTTGCTTCCACCTTTTCCCTGGGGCGTATAGTTGCCATTTGGTGGCAGTAGGTGGCAATTTAAACACCCTATGGGCTTTGACTGGGGTTAACACGAGGTCGGGAGGGCCAGCTTTCAGTGTCCCTAGTCCACTCCTTTCCTAGAGGTTGGCGCAATTACTGCCTAGCAGGGATTTGGCAACGGCGACGAACTGTGGGTAGCTGTTCCCAAAAGTAGAGCATGAGATGCACCGAGCCAATCGCCGTCTTCTTGATGGTAATCGATAAGCTTCCCTCAAAATTACTGAATTGAGATGGCATTGAGGACGCTTTGGGTGAATATCCTAATTATAGCGTATTAAACACAGCAGTGGTGGCAATTGTCAGGCAATGTTTTGAAGACAGCGTTGAGCCTGAACCGTTGATCGGTCAAAAGTCAGGTCATACGTTGGTATGATCAGGATTTGATATCTCGGCATCTGTCCAGCTGGTCGGGAACTTGGAAGACGGGAAGACGTGTGAGGGAGGAGCACGTGGGGCGTGTTTACCAAGATTGCGTTCTCAACCAAACAACAATTCAATCCCCATCCCCATCCTCCCATATACAACGCGACACCATGAGCGCCATGAACTGGTTCTCTGAAGAAACTGACATGGATAGGCTGAAGCGACAGCTTAGCCAGAAAGGTAACTAGCAGTCCAAGTCAATGGGCTCGTTTCGTTGACATTATCCATGTCTATAGACATCCGATCTGCGAATCTCCAGGCTGATATCGCCACCAAGGAGAAGGAACTCGAAGACGTGAAGCTCAACCTCAAAGAGGCCACCTACAAGGTACACGAAACTACTCATTGTGTGATGGTCCGACCTCACACCTTTGCCACCCCAGCTTCAGATAGAGGCAGACCGAGCAACCAAACTCCAGGACGTCTTGGAGAAGAAAACAGCTGTGAGTTAGACTCTCTGGGACCAGGGGGAACTTATGTTGACGCGGAGCATAGGAATTGCAACGCGAGCGTCTTAATCGTCAGAACGTCGAGAACGCGTTCGACAGCGCGCAGGAGAAACAAAGGATAACCCAACGCAACCTCGAACAAGTTCAACTCGAGCTTGACAACTACGCCTTGCACAACAGTGGCGCGTCCGAACAACAGGCTCAACTCATCAAAGAGCGTGATACGCTCAAGTCTCGTGTGAAGGAATTGGAGGTTAACCGAAGTCGGGCATTGAATTTGGAATGCGAAGTCGCGAATCTACGAGCTGAAAACGAACGTCTCCAACAAGAATCCTCCGATAAGCCTTCCAAGCATACCTTCCCCACACCAGGTCGTACACCTGCCAGGAAAACACCTGGCCGACCTCGCTCTTCATCCGTTTCCACCGACCTCCGAGCTGTTCGACTGGAAGCCGAAGTCGACGAACTGCGGTCAACAAATAAAGAGCTAGAGCAGGCCAAGGATACAGCAGAGACGAAGCTCCGTAGAGCCATGAAAGATCTTCTCGCGATGGAGAACGGCAAAATGGCCGCAGAGTCTATTGCTGAGAAGGAGATCGCAAAGTTAAAGGATGAGTTGGATGACCGAAGGCTGGACATTGAGGACCTGCGCCACCAATTGCAGTACACAGATCTCGACCACGCCAATAACGTCAACAATGAGGTCGAGCGAATGCGCCAAGAGGTCGGACCTCTACGAACCGAAGTCGAGCAATTGAAGAAACACACCACAGAGCAGAATGCCGCGGCGGCGACATATGGTCAAGCTAGAGACGCGCTGATCGCAGAATCTCAGTTACTTCGTACCCGAATCGCTGCGCTAGAGACCGAGTTGGCTGCTGCTCATACACAGTCACAACGACGCGCGTCTCCAGAACCAGGACATGCACCCGAACTTCCACGAGCGGGCTCGGATAGGAACCTTCGCCTAGCACAACGGGAGCTCAGTGGTGCCAAACGCGAGAATGCTGCCCTTCGAGAGGAGCTCAAGCAGCTCGATGACTTGTTAGTGGAGAGGGAAGAGGAGCTCGCGGACTTGCGCTCGGGATCTTCTCATGACGCAAATGGACAGGATACCCTTCACGCTACGAAGATTACTGAGTTAGAGGGTCGCCTAGGTCGCGCGACAGAGGAGCGGGACGAGGCTGTGAGAAACGCATCGGCGATGACCTCAGCTAGCGAGCAGCTTAGCGCTTCCCGTCATGAGAACATGGCTCTAAGGTCTAGGGTTAAGGAGCTCGAGATCCAGTTGGAGGAGACAACAAATGAGAGCGCTGATATACGCATGACAGCCGCTGCTGCCGCCGAGTATGAACAGCAATACCGACGCTCCCAAGACAAGGTCGCAGAGGTCCAGGAGCAACTGCGTCAGGCCACTCAGGAACTCGCAGCTCGTGAGGGCCAAGCGATTACTTTGAAGGAGGGCGCTACGGCGAATCTCGACCTATTGAAGGCAGATCTGGAACAGAAGGAACACGACCTCGATGGTGTACTACAGCAATTAGAGGTAGCGAGGGAAGAAGCCCGGTCGGCCAAACAGGACCTGCAAGTGTTGAAGAATGAACGTCAAGTGAGTCTCATCTACTAGCGCTTGATATGCTATCGTTGCTCAACAACGATCCCTCTGTTTATCAAAGCCACCAAATGTTCTCGAGGTGATCCAGAAAGCCCTTGCGGACGCGAACGATCAGCTGGAGGAGAGGGAATCCGAGGTCGCAGAGCTCCGTGGAGCGTTCGAGGGCGCTCAAGCCGATATCGCAGCCATGGAGGTGGCGAAGCGACAAGTCGAGGATGAACTCGAAGACGTGATGGCCCAGGCGAAGAGACTCGCGGAGATGGAAATTGCTAGGCCCCCGCCCGCACTCAAAATTGATCAAGGTTCTCAAACGCCCAACACAGATGAGACAACGCCGGACAACGCAGAACAACTGGCCCATCTACTCATTGCCGTTGGCCGACTGCGCACTGAACGCGACAAACTTAGAGAGAGATTACACTTCCTTCAACTCGAGATCCGATTTGGCGCAAACCCAAGTCAGATTGAGAAGGACGAGGAGATGTCTAGGATTCGCGCTGAAAAGGAACATCTTCAGGCTGCCTTGAAGGCCATCGAAGACGGCCTAGTCGCCGTGATCAAAACCGCGTCTCCTTCTCGGCAGCTGAGACTGCAGCAGCTTCAAGCGGACCGCACGGACAGTGCTCGACTGATTGAATTCACCCAGGCGTTGGTTGGCGAGGTTGAACTCCAGTTATCTGTCAAACAATCGGAGTCAACAGCCTCAAGCTCGAACCCCGACGTGCCGAAAAGCCATCAGTTGCGTTACGAAGTGGAAGACTTGAAGCTCCGGGTCCTCAGGAGAGAGGAACAGATTGGGGTACACCAGCACACTATCAAACGCTTAGAGATGAACCTCAAAATGGCCGAGGAAGGACTCGAGGAGGCCACAGCGGAGCTAGAGGCTTGCCAGTCGGAGAACTCAAACCTGATAGAGGACAACACAACAGTGCGCCAGGAGAGAGATCAGGTGAATAGGCGCCTGGAGGAAATACTGGATGAGAAGAAAGGACGGGAGGAGAGCGTGGTATCGCATGTGTCGGGCATCGAGCAACTACAGGAGCAAGTTCGCGCTCTTGAACAGTCGAGTGCTCGGGAGGTAGCGACTCTAGTGGAGGCGGTTTCCAAGGGCGCTGCTGAGATCAAGTCCTTAAAAGCGGCTCTCCACTCGACTGAGAGAATTGAAGCAGAGCTCGAAAAGGCGAGGTCAGACAATGAAGGCGCCCAGCGGGCGATGGAGTCGATCAAGACGGAGCTCGCCTCGTACGAGTCGGAGCTGCAGCAACTGTCAGACGAGAAATCCGACCTCGCAACGCTCTACTTCGAACTTCAACAGGATCACGACGCTTTGAAAGAGGATGTGGTCCGTGCAAAAGCGGAAGCGCAGGAGCTCACTAACTTGACCGAGGATAATCGACGGCTCCGCTTGACTGTGAAGGAACTTCACGCTTCGATCGAAGAGCACTCCGCCGCACGACAAAATAACGATCCGCTAGTGGAGGAACTCCAGACTCTCCGTACTACCAACGCAGACCTGCAGAAGGGTCACGAAGACCTATCGCAACGACATACCGAGCTCAACCAGCGCATCGAAGAGCTCACAGCTGACTTGGAGGAAGCCCAGAAGAAAGCGGTCTCGTCGGAGGAAGACAAAGCCCGTCTTCATGAGGAATTGGTCCAGATGACGGGCGAGCAGCAGTCGCTAACCAAGGAGCTAGAAGAGGTCCGAACTTCGATCGACGAGGCTGCGGCTGCGCGCGTCGAATTCGAGCAATTCTACGACGAGCAACATGCTGCTTGGGTGAAGAGGGAGAAGGAACTCGTCGATTCGACAACACTGCAGGCTGCTACGCTGCGAGGTGAAAAGGAAGCCAACGATGTCCTCATGCGATCCATCGAAACGGCCGCACAAAGAGTCCGAGAAGAGAATGCTGAATTGGTGGAGAAGTTGGCGGAACTGCAGTCGACGCTGGACGATCATACCCGTACTAGGTGAGAATGTTCGCGGATCCTCCTGTCCAAATTCCTCCCATATATTGACGCATAAGTCTCCATTGTGTCGTAGTGCTGATGAATTGCAAGCTGCTCATGATCAATTCAAGGCTCAGATGGCCGGAAAGCTTGCCGAGCTCGAGCAGGAGAACCGCCACCTGAGATCTGAATTGAAACAGAGCGAGGAGAAAGCGTTGGAGATCGAGAGTTTAAGGGAGAAGCTGAAAGAGATGGAGGTCGATTTGGAACGCAAAGGCGAGCTTCTGGACGAATCAGACGATAAGCTGCTTGAGTAAGTTCAACTGTCTACCGGATAGACCGCTGCAGTGCTAACAGTGCCATCTCTTAACAGGGTGTTGAAGGAGAGGAAGAAGCTTCAGGCCAAGGTCGACAACCTCACTCGTCAGCGGGATCATTACCGGTCGCTCGCACCTACTACCACACCTCCCCCCGTCCAGCCAAGTGGCAGTGCGTCGTCAACAAATCCTGTGCCTATAGTATCCCCGCCGAAACTGGCCAGCCTACCAATGGTACCTGTCACTTTGGCTGCCGCTCAGGCCGTCGAGCCTGAACCTGTCGCAGAGCCAACGTTTCTGTCTGCTCCTGTACCCGCGAGCCAGAGGATCTTCTCTCGGTCCTCCACAGAACCCGTCGCACAGGCTTCCGCGCCTGTACCATCTGCCCCAATCTCAGGTCGTCGAGCCGCTCTTGGATCAGCCGCGAAGCCGATTGAACAAGCGCATGGATTGTTGAACATCGAGCCTGTGCAAGCTACCACCAAGAGTCGCCCGCTTGGTCTACGTCGTCCTCCACCGCCGAGCAATATCTTGCGGGGTGGCAGCAGGCCAGTGTTGGGACCCTTAACAATACAACCGTCATCGGCTGCATCCGTATCGCGAGGCAGAGCTGCTACGCCCGACTCGAACTCAAACGTAGAGATGACTTCGTCTGGATCAAGCTCCAACCTGAAGAAGCGGGTGAGAGAAGATGACGATATGCCTGATGATGCCAGACGACTACCCCCCATGCCGATCATGACTGAAAGGCAAGGGAGTGATAGCGAAGGGGCTGGAACGCCACGCACGACGACGGGCCAGACGCGAAGGGCATTGCTCAGGAACCCGGCTGTCTCATCTGGGGGCTTTGCGCCTTCATCAAGGGGAGCGACCGTAGCAGGTAGCGCGAAGGATGTGGAGGACTCTCAGAACCGGCCTCCTGCCGAGGGCAGTAGCGGACAGGGCTTCATGACGCGGGCGTTACTGAACTTGAGGCCTAAGAGTCCGTCAAAGCCGAGGAGATTAAATCTACCAGAGCGATGATTGGATCGTAGATGACCTCATGATATGTATCGGTATGCCTTCCCCCCATGTTATTCTTCTTGCTTGTCTCATGTAGCGTTAACACCATGTCCAGTACTACCCATACATCCATGCTTTCACCTTTTCTTTCGGAACGCTGAAACCACGCGTGCCAAGCTTGCTGGATAAGGACTGTGAGATCCAACAGCCAACATCTTTCGCTAAATGCTTCCATTACTATACCCTACATGCGGGGAAAGATTCCTGCTTGACCGCGCGCGCGTTTATATCGAGTCGCATTGGCATCGCGGCAACACTACCATGGGCACGAGGACAAGCCCTTACCTATATACCAAATGACTTTACCCCCGTCATCCATACATACTACTCACTTATGAAAAACATCCTTAGCGCCTTTCTTTGCGGCAACCGTCATGCTCAAGCCATTCGCGATTCCACTCGGGGTGCACGGACGCTCAATAACAACGTAGGGCCGCCGGTCCCAGAGCCGGAAGAGGGTGTAACCCCGAAGCCCGTCGATAGCTGTCGGACCGAAAATGTTTCAGAAAACCTGAGACCAGATAGAGGAGAGGACGTTGGTCAGGTTATGCAAACGTAAGAGGATTCATGAGTCACCTCTTAAGGGAAAGTCCGAGGAAGAACTCTCGGAAGGCAATCTCAAGGCAAACATTGGCCGTCTCGCTAGGTAAAACACTAGGCTCTGTTCTTATTAAGTTCCTTCGCTAATAAACGCGTGATACAGTGATCTGTCTGGCACTGCAGATGAGCTCCGGATCATCCATGCAGACTCCAATTTTCGTCACCTCTCCGCCCTCCCAAAGGCAATCTTGACCTCTGCGGATATACAGGGAAGAATTTCAGAATGCTCCGTGAAGCTCGACTGGGCCATGCAAACTTTTCAGGTACGTCTTCCCTTAGTCGGTGAACAGCAGAAGCTCCATGCTGATGAGTCATTCGCTCAGGTTGAATCACACATCCAATCTCGTCTAGATGACCTCAAACGTCACGAGGAAGTATTAGACGCAATCCAGGTCATTGTGAGTTATACCGATATGTTAGTGACGATCTCGGCATCACTAAAAGCATAACATCTAGAACAAGCGACTCGATCTGGCCACCCGAATAGGTGCGTACGCAATGCTGCTAAAAACGTATAAAAGATTTGATCTGACATCCTTTCCAGCTCAAGGAACCCTCCTTGAACAGACTTTGAGACCGGCGGATGCACAATATGACTCCCATTCTCGCAAGGCAGCTTCGAGCTGCCTCGAAGGCACTCGCGTCGCCTTGCTCCAACAAATATGCAACTGGGTCTACAGTCAAGATCCTAGTCAACGACGCATGCTATATCTCTACGGTCTAGCTGGCACAGGGAAATGCACGATTGCCGAAACCATCGCGAGGTATTGCGCCAAAGCGGGCAACTTGGGCGCAACGTTCTTCTTCGCCAGAGATTACACCGATCGTAGAGACGCAGTCCACGTCTATCCAACCATCGCGTACCAGCTCGCCAGTCTCATTCCCAGCTTCCAGGACAAGCTAGTGAAAGCTGTCCAGGCGAATCCAGGAGTGTATCGGTCTGGGTTGTTGGAACAACTGACGAAGTTGATCATCGAACCGCTGTCGGACGCAATCCATGCACCCTCTCCGTTGGTCCTTGTTTTCGACGCGCTCGACGAGTGCGGTGATACATCGGACGCCCAGGAACTCCTTAAACTTCTAGCATTCGCCGTGAAAAAACTCCCTCCCAGCCTTCGCATTCGCATCTTCATTACCAGCCGTCCCGAAGTATCGTTGCAGACGGCGTTCACCACCTTCGTGACTGGAGCAGTGTCACACGTCGCGGAACTCCACAACATAGAGGATCATATCGTTCAGGCGGACATGAAGCTTTATCTACGCAGTCGCTTACAGACTCCACCAGAAATTGCGACTGATGCCGAAGTCGAGCGCTTGGTACACATGGCCCGGACTTTGTTCATCGTGGCGTCCACCGCGGTGAAATTCATTGAAGATTCCTTCTACACCAGTCTGAACGCACACAAAGAGCGACTGAACATACTCCTATCAGTGGAGGACAGCTATGGTGATCTAAAGATATCCGTTAAACACGTTGGATCGGAGGAGATGGAGAGGGGTCCACCGCCATATCGCGCTCTCGATGCCATGTACCTCATGATTCTCTCAAAAGTTCTACCAGAGGAACGGGACACGTACCCCGAGAGTCGCCTCCGTTCGATCCTTGGAGCTGTAGTCATACTGTTTGACGCACTGAACCCAACGGCCCTGGAAACGTTGTTGCGGTTGAAAGCAGGCGCCGCCTCCGAGACCCCGGAACGACTTCACTCCGTTATCATCATCTCTGACCGTGATCCTGACTCATTCCCACTCCGACTCATCCATCCATCGTTTCCCAATTTCCTCACGACTCCCTCCCGATGTACCGATCCCCGATTCTTCGTGAATCCTGCGGTACAACACTCACGGTTGGCTTTCATGTGTTTAAACCACATGAATGACTCTCTGGAGCGGGATATGTGCAATATTGGCTTCCCTCCCATCCTCAATTCGGATGTAGAGGATCTTCAAGTCCGGCTGCAGGGCGTGGTTCCACCCCACCTTCGCTACTCGTGCTATTACTGGTCATCGCATTTGGCACTCTCGAAGCGTGATGGTGAAGCTGAAGGAGGTGCGCACGGAGAGGTCGCTCGTGAACTGACACGTGCAGTGGACACGTTTGTCTGCCGAAAGCTACTTTACTGGTTGGAGACACTGAGTCTCTTGGGCCGTCTTGATACGGTTATGCCGCTTCTCAAGCTGGCTGAACAGGGGTTGACAGTGAGTCTGCGAAACGACTTAGAATATTGTTCATCGAACTCAATCTAAATGTAACCCAGGACTTTCCAGGTGTGTCGGAGGACACCATCTCTGTGATCAAAGACACTCAACGCTTCGTCATGCGCTTCTTCGAACCGATCAGTCTCAGCGCAGGATGTATATACTCATCAGCACTGCCGTTCACCCCCAAATGCCATCTCTACAATGTCTACCAGGCAAAACTCTCCTACTCCGTGGCTGTTCGGATTGGCCGAGAGACGGGATGGGACCCATGCCTACGAGTTACACGAGTGGGATCGAATGTCGACTCGGTTGTATTCTCTTCAAGCGGCGATCATCTCGCCTCCGGGTCCCAGGACGGTGTTGTGCGGCTTTTGGATGCGCAAACCGGCGCAGTAGTCGGAACGCTCAACGGTCACACATATGGAGTGTCCTCCGTTGCATTCTCACTCAAAGGAGATCGACTCGCCTCCGGGGGTCATGACATGACCGTTCGGATGTGGGATGTGCAAACAGGTGTCGAGATCGCCAAGTTCGAAGGCCACACCAAAGGGATCACCTCTGTCGCGTTCTCTCCTAAAAACGATATCATTGCATCCACCTCTTACGATAAGACCATCAGGCTATGGCTCGTGCAGACCGGTGCGGAAGTATCCGTAATCAGCGAACACAATTGCGACGCCGAGTGTGTCACATTCGCTCCAGATGGTAATCTTCTAGCCTCTGGCTCTGGGGGCGGAGCTGTACATGTATGGGACGTGAAGACTAGTGCAGAGTTTTCGACATTCACAGGCCACCGGGGCCGCGTTTCGTCTGTCGTGTTCTCCAATCAAGGCGACCGCCTTGCTTCAAGCTCTACAGACTGGTCAGCCCGGGTCTGGGATATACAAACTGGTTCGGTACTCGCCACACTTGTAGGCCACAACGCTTTGGTTCAATCAATCACGTTTTCTCCCCAGGGCGACCGCCTGGCTTCCACTGGTGCCGATGGAACTATTCGGCTCTGGAATGCAGTGACAGGTGCAGAAGTCAACCAGTTGAGGGGCCACAGCAATTATATCCCTTCCGTCGCATTTTCCCCCAATGGTCACCGCCTCGCCTCTGCCTCTAGCGATGGAACCATTCGGTTCTGGGACGTGCAGCCTGGAGTCGAGTTTGCCCCGCTCAAGTGCCACAGTGCTAAAGTTCACTCCATCAAGTTCTCCCCCAAAGGTGATCGTCTCGCCTCGGGGGGGGGGGGGGGGGGGGGGGGTGGAGGCGAAAAAACACATTTTGGTTTTTTTTTTTTAGATGGTGATTAAATAGGGCCTTGTCTACGAAAACAAACGGGAATT
>WSUE01000194.1:26829-72215 GCA_019633535.1 Tulasnella sp. JGI-2019a
CAGAAAACCAAACGAAGAAAGCCGGATGGTAGGCTTCCAACTTGGCAACTTCTGCTCTGGAATGTGTATCCTGGTGCAGAAGTTGCCAAGTTGGAAGCCTACCATCCGGCTTTCTTCGTTTGGTTTTCTGCAGATGGCCGACTTGTCAAATACAACTCCATTGCGGGACAGAAATATGAATGGGATATCACAAAGTTCCCATCGATTGCACAGGCCAACGACCCATCGCAATCCTTGGATTTGATTACAGGCCATCATGTCCACTGGAAAGAGCCATGGGTTATGTATAATGGCTGGCGTCTCTGTCATCTTGGAATTGATGTCCATGCTGGACAGTCGCGCTGGGTGCTGCCAGTGGTGAAGTCTTCTTATTAGATTTCACCGTGATGATACGTCGGATAAGGGAGAGAAATATCATAGGCCCATGTGGCAATTCTGACAACAAAGCAGAAGGAGCTTCTTTTTGGAGTTTGGTTGATGATCCATGGGGCCAATACTCAGAGGATGATTAGGTCTGGAGGCTGCCGAGATGTGCCAGGTACGAGCTTGTTGGCCTCTCCAGTGGCTGTTCATCATATACATGAATTAGCCTATATATGCTTCATTGACTATCATAACTCAGTGCGAAATATGTTGGGAATTCTTGGGGCAGGTGTTCGTTCTGAAGGGTGTTCAAAGTCCACACCCTCTGCGATATTGTATGCTGTGCATGCGAATTTGTCATCGTTGCAGCAAGGATTGGAACCACCCAAGCAAAGTATACATTGAGGGTACGTCGCTGCTGATTGGCGTGTCAACCGTCCTCTATCGGAACGAAGCACAATGTGTAGAGAAGTTATGATTGAGTATTCCTGTGATAGAAGAGACCTTCCTACGAACGGTGGGTTCTGTCGAATGACTCGGGTGGATGTCGCAAGATGGGCTCGATGGCTACCCCGGAGATAATGGTACGTCACCAGGTGAGAGAAACAGCGGAGAGATGGGCTGACAGAGTGTGAACGAGATGAGTAGAAAAGCTATTCGTCCAGGGGTGCGAAGGATAATGGACTCTACTCAACGATCGAACGCCCGCATTTCACGAATCCCGATCGATGTACGTCATCAGAGTCGCCGAGATTCATGGTTTCATACCAGCCCGAAAGGATGATCCCTCATCCATTTCGCGTCCGTGACGTTGAGGCGGGAAGACGCGGCGGCCCGACTACCCCTCCAGATTTGTCATCGGTTCACCTCAATCCTAATGCCGTTATCACCCACAAAGTCTCGACGAGCTCCTAAGAGTAGGCAAGCGTATCCATTATTGCCAATGATGACGGGATGCTGACCGAATCTCTGACAGCACTAGCCCCACGCGCGATGAAGAAAGCGTTAGACATTTGCATAAGGCGACACCAACTTCTTTACTTTCGTTGCTTTCGAATTGTGATGGTATTGTACTCGTCAAGGCGGAGAGCCTGAAACCGAGTCCGGAGGGTGCAAGGGTGTGCGTAATTTGCACGAAGTTGTTGGGAGGGTGTCCAATGAACTGACTCTAAGACGTAAGACGTGAGAACGACCTCGGTCGCATAATCCACCGAGTAAGTCTTCAATCGACATTTGATCCTCTCCCCTCTTCCTTTCCTTCATTGCTTGCCATAGGCAGCACTCGTACCCACTCCAAGACCTTTTCTGAAGATCCATCGGCTTTTCTAGCCTTGGCCATGTGCTGCTAACGGCTAGGACACCCCCAGCACCGGCAGTGATCCCCTTCTCAATCAACGCCTCACTCATCGAGTCTGATGATGCCAAGTCTTCGGTACCGCTGCTTGTATCGTTACTGCTAGCATTATCTCCCAGATTACTTGGTCTTGGCCTCTTGTGATTGGGTGCACGCCATGGCTCGCGCTTGTCTCGACGGTATCTGTTAGTTTTCGCTCCTTCAGCTCTGTAGCTAAGATTGATACATGTCTGTCTAAGTAGCAGAGGAAATGGTAGACCTACAAGAATTCGATGGGATTGCGCAAGTCAAGGGTGCAAATGTCGAGGTTGTAATGATCTCGCAGTTAAACACAGTTCAAAAGGGATATGTAATGAAGAAAGGTCTTACCCGATCATGTTCCCACCACGACGCGGCAATCTTGAACGTACCCTCCTAGGTGCATTCCATGCCGAAGACGACATTATCTTGTAAGCCAATTTCACGGCGTTGACTTTGTACAACGATGAAGGCCAATTCGCATTATTGATCCCCCTCTCATCCTCGCACCATCGTGTTTGTACCCGATGGTGAAGAGGATAATGGAGAGCGATGTCGATTCTTCAGATTCCCGTCGAGCTTCTTGAAGCTGAGGGAAGAATTTGAATAATCGAGGCTTTCTATCATATCCCGCAGCTTGGTGTAAATGCCTGACGCATCCTATATCAGGTATGGTAGTGGCAAGGACATCGACGCATCTAACGGGTTTGGAATGTTTAATTAGATTTGGCACACCATTGGCGAGTTGGATGGATGCTCCAAAGCTACCCAAGAACGAAGTTAGCCGAGACCCGAGCTGGGGTAGGGATAATCGCTTACGTCGCTCTGTATGGGATAGCTGGCCGAAACAGCTGGCCAAGCCAGAGCAGGTTTCTACTACATATCGCCGTGTTCCTGCAAACTCATTACCGGATATACCTCCGAGTATTTACCTCCAGGCAATGTATGTATGCGATAATACCCGGTCATTCCATAGCTATCCAAACCATAAACTCAACTGGGGTGTTGCATGGGCCAAGCGTACAAGGCCTCGGAGAAAGGAATGCCATCTGTGTGGTTTCCAAACTACTCACAAATCGAGATAGATTAGACCAACTTATTGAGAACATTGAGGAACACTGACATACGAAGCCAAATCTCGAGGGAGCAGGAAGGCTCCGAAGCATGTGATGAGCAAGGTGGAGACTGTTGGATTATCATTGATACATGAAAAACGAGAAGAGGAGTACATGCATAGTGTGACTTGAAGGTACTCTCGTCTTTTACAACGCTGTGGTCCTTCCTGAGTCAGGATTTATCACTAATGGTCTTAGAGGGCGGAGTGCTCACCTGAGAAGCTCCATACTTGAGCTGATGAAGTAACCGACGGCTGGGCGTACGTATATTTGGCCAAGAGTCGCTGTTCTTACCTGAACATGGGCTTCAGTGGCGCAGAGTGTGGGTAACTTAACGTGGACATTGCCGCTAAACTTATGCCACATAGCTTGAAGTGATATATATGTCTTTCAGAGACAATCTTCTGCTTCTTTCCTGCCACCAAAGGGGGGGAACACTCAGGAAAGGATGACTGCTATGACGTCATCAAGTTTATCCTTTGAGTCTCACTACAACTAAGAATCGTCAATATCCATTCTTAGCGGTCAAGTATTCTAGTCATCCTCAGTCCAGAAAAGCAGAAACGTTACTGGTTGGCTCGTCGCTCGCGTCCGAAACTTGCTCGCTGCCCTATGCTTATCACTAGTCATCGCACCTCGCTCTGCGAGCGAAACCGAAGCTTAAGGGCTTACACAGGAAAAAGTCCTGGACGAGCGGTGAACACTTGCGCCCGCCGAAAGTTCAGTTTCCTCGATTGTCTTGATGCTGTCATGCCGCTAATTAAGTTGGTTGACAATCCATTGATGTCGGGTCTCCTAATGTCTCAAGTCCTGTTCACGAACTAAATATGAGTGCAATATAGGACACGCCAGAAGTGCCGTGTAATGCCATATTTGCAATCAAGACAACACTTCGTCATGCGCTTTTCCGAACCAATAACTAGTCTTAGCTTAGCGCGGGATATATGTTTCTTAGCACTGAATTGTATACTTAGTCCTGTTGATACACACGCACTTACTAACCATGATCGCCTAGAGTGTAGGTTTCAGAGTGTCGAGAACCATGCGATATGCAGTAAAGTTGAAATACATCGAGGGGAATACCGAAAGACTGGAGATAAGACAAAAGAGACGTTTACTCTTCTTCCTCCTCTTCGCCTCCGCCGGCCTCCTTGGTGGCCGCTGCCTGCAGGCGCTTGCGCTTGACCCGCCCAGGCCGTCCTCCGCCAAATGGTGAGGTCAGTGCGAAGTCGATGTGCTACCGAGAATCATTTTCTATTAGCTACGGTTAAAATTCATGATTGGTTGCATTGGTACCTTTTGGGAGTCAAGACGAACGACGAACGAAGGAACGTTGACAAGCTGCTTGCCAACACTACAAAAAAAAAATCAACCATACGCCAGTCAGCCCAAAGCACACATAGACATTAAGATATCAGTATGAAGTCCATTCTGAGAACTCACCGAATGTGCCGCTGAGCGATCAACACCCTCGCGTGATGGATGCTCTTGGCCAACCCACTCTTGAACACTTGGGTCTGCAGCCTCCGCTCCAAGAAATCCTCAATCTTCAAAGCCAGCACGTAGTCCAACCGCATCTTCTCCTCATCTAGCACACCGATACGGACGAGACGACGGATGAGAGCGTTGCCTTCGAACAGACGTTTCGGGTCTTTGGCGTCGAGTTTGAGGAGCTCTCGTGCAGCACGACGGATCTTAGACAAGGTGAGTGCGATCCTCCAGATCTCGCGCTTGTTCTTGAGGCCGTATTCGCCGATGAGCTGATGGGTTCAAATGTATTGTTTTTGTGAGCCATTGGTGGGGAATGGTTTGGCAAGGGCTGGATACCTTAAGCTCAGCGTCTAGACGGGCAGACTCGTATGGCCGACGGGGGACCTTGTAGCTTGATATGAAGCGAAGATATTAGTATCCAGCTTTATGGTCGGTATCTATACAATCCCTCACGTCTTGTTACTATTTCTCGGCGCCCTGGAATCGTTTGCATATTCGTTAGCAATGAGGACAATACCACAGCATCACGTTCGGCACACTCACCTCGGCATAGTGGAATGTCAAGGTTAACGAGGAGAATGGTTCGAAGTAGTGGCTGATCGGTCGGTGATCAAATCAATCGACGGAATTGCGGGCGTGTGAAGAATAACTGTACAGCAGTTCAGCCACTCGTGATCCAGCCCATCCTACTCACCACCTCCTTCCCTCATTAGCTTCGGCAACGTCAAGGTCAGTGGAGACGATCCTTATCGTAATTGGTCTTATACTGGCGCTAGGAGCGGCTTCAAGACAAACCTTCTGGCTCGGCTCTGGCTCAGCATAATCAATGTCCATATTGACTGACGACCACTGTAGTATTATACACCAGACCTATTCTAAATGCCTCACTCCTATGGTTACCGGGCGCGGACACGCCATATGTTCGCAAAGGACTTCAAAGGTGCGTTGACACTTCAGATTTAGTAGAGAATCAACTTGTACTGACAGGATGAGATACTTCTACATATCTGTTCAGACCATGGTGTGATCAAGCTATCCACCTACCTCACTGTCTACCGGATCGGTGACATCGTCGATATCAAGGCCAACTCCACCATGCAGAGGGGTATGCCTCACAAGTACTACCACGGGTGAGCGCACAGGGAATACGCTCGGCGAACTCACATATTAACACTCCTTCCATCTCCGTCCAGGAAAACCGGTGTCGTGTACAATGTCACCCCTCGCGCAGTGGGTGTCATCATTCGGAAACCCGTCGGCAACCGATATATCGAGAAGCGGGTGAACGTGCGCGTCGAGCACGTCCGGCATTCCAAATGCAGGGTGGATTTCCTTGCCCGTGTCAAGGCGAACCAGAAGCTCATCAAGGAGGCAATGGAGAAGGGCGGTAAGTCTGCTATTCATCCTATACTTAACGTTGAGGGTTTCACCTGATCCCATTCGCGATGGTATTACAGAAAAGGTCGACACCAGACGTGTCCCCGCCCAACCCCGACCTGGACACTTGATCTCGACTGCAGACAACGCGCCACAGACCCTCGCCCCACTGCGGTTCGAGATCAACCTTTGATCTCCTCCACCTTTTGTCTGCTGTTGCGCTGCGTTTTGTCCTTTTCAATTCATGTACGCTGTATTTGCCTTGCCGTCAATCAGCTTGAATCCACTCTGGTTGTCAAGCAAACGAAGAGTGCCCGTCAACCCGCAATGATATCCTAGAGTCCTTGTGGTGCCTCTGCTCAGTCGGCCTTGAGCGTTGGTGCATTGACTCGAATATTGAGGATGCGATGTTTGGCGATCACTATAAGAACTTGGACGTACTTCATGATGGTTGATCTCGGTAACTTGCGACATCTATTGAACAAGGTTTCTTATGATCAACAGAGATTGTGTCACGTTCAAGGGACACAAATAGTTCCGGCATTCTCGAATCCAAACACTCCCTGACCTTGCTACATTTTGAGCCACCTCTTCCAAAACGCCAAATCTATTGACACCAGCCCTGGAGCTCATAGGATTCACGGAGGTTGCAAGCCGCATGTACACCGCTACACGAGCGACTCACTTTTACCTTCCACGATGCTGTTGTTAGTTGGCAGGTCCGAGTGGCTCCGAACTTGCCTGTGTCTCACAATATCATCCATCCCTAGGCGGTCGGACATTCTGACCGCCAGAGTGTGGCAATATATACTGCCTTTGACGTCGTCAACACTCGTAACCACCTCCTGACAATTGCACCTGAACCATGGGCTTCATGACCGCGCAGTACCCCAGCCCAAAACGACTACTTCCTGCTCCCATAATGAAAAGCCCGCCAATCCGATTGGCAGCTCGAATCTATATTATTAAACCTTTGAAAGAAACGCCTAGGATAAGCCGGTGATTAGCTTTCTTTGTTCCGGATTTGCACATTTTGGTACCGTTTTGGCTTCTTCCAACCGAACAAGAACACGATGCAGCACTAAGCTCAAGGGGAAGGCACTGGGTGGATGCCTGAATAGGGTATCATTGCCATTTTTGGCCCTGGAACGTTCTTATGCTATTCCCAATCAAAACCCGTGGCCTGCCGGAACCCCCCCACCCTGCGTGTGTTTCTTGGATGCGCCCCTGCACACTTTTCAGTCACTATCAAGACACCTGGTAACCTTTTGGTAACGCCCAATGGCCTAACGATAAATTTAGGGGCCCAACTTTTTTGGTGCCGGCTACACACATATATATATGAGAAGGCGGCACTGTGCTAACTTCCTTCACTCGCCACTTCGTTCCCCCCTTCTTATTGCTCCCCTTCGACAAACCCTTTTCTTGCTTGGTATACCCAATGAACTCGTTCATCCAGACACCCACTTCTGCCAGTCCATTCTCTCTGTTCGCTTCACCATCGAACACCGCGGACATGTACGGTTCGCTGTATAACCAACTACAGACCAGACGAGGGTCGCTCCCGACAACATCATTATTCGCTTCTGCGTCCTCATCGTCCGGTTCTAGTTCCAGTTCACAACCATCGACCCCATTGCCACGCTTGGCTCCTATGTCGGATAACGTTGCTCCGTCGGGCGCCAACAGCACCACCCCATCATCCTGGCATGCGCGCGCCAAGCAGTCTATTATGGCATTCCCAAGGCGGAAGTCTGTGTTTTGAGGATACGTGTATCAACCATGAATCGGTCACATGGGGATGATGTGAGTCGAGTCAAAACAATTGACTTGACTCGCGCTGGTCACGTTGCACTTATAGCATTTCGATTGAAGTACCTGCTGTCGGCGACGAGTTCAGGAGAACCCCATGTTGCGTGTCTTAGATCTCTGAAGGCTATATGAAGCGATGTATAACGGCTTCTCAGGATATAGAGCGAGGTCTAGGTGATGGGGGGAGAATCGAATTGTACATATTTGATGTGTGAAAAGACTTCATGGTAATATACAAATGCGGGATGAGAGAGAAAAATGCAGCGAAGACGAAAAATAAACAAACAACCAAGCCCCCCTCTTACGAGAGTCCAGTCCCCCCGTTGTCCTGTGGTGGTGGCGTAAAGTCTCTATCCTCGGCGATAACGGTGTGTTGCTGCGGAGGCGAAGACGTTGCCATGGGTGCGAAGAAGAGATTGGAGAACCGTCCTGACGATCCGGATAGTGTTGATATAGAAGGAACCCGACTACTATTTGCCGTGTCGATCGTACTTTGTCGTATCGACGCGTGGTTCGCGGAAGAGTTGCGATTATGCGTCCCTGCGGTGGAAGGCCGAGACGTACTCGTGCGCGGACCAATCTCGCCGAATTCGAGTTCCCGAGCGACGAGACCTGGAGAGGAGGGTGGTGAGGGAGGCAGACCGGTGATGGTCGTAGGTGATCCGAGGTGGTCCGATACGGCTTGTTCAGGTTCTGAGGGTTTGGACGTGGCGTGTTGTTGGGATGGTGATGGAAGCGGTGATGGAATTGGGGATGAGATATGTATTGGGAGAGTTTGACCTCGACGGCGTTGGTACGTTGGAGATATATTCGGAAGGAGCGGTTGATTGCTGGTCTGCTGGGTAAGAGAGTATGATGATCCCAGAGATGATGGTGGATAGTGGGCCGAAGGTTGCGTAGAGGGAAGCGCAGCAGGAAAGGACTTGGCACGTGGGGTCTTTGGTGGGTCGATTCTGCTGGAAGGCCGCACCAGTGCACTACGTGGTCGATCCACGTGTGTGTAACCACCGATGTTCAACGTCTTGGCCCACGCCGATGAGAGTAGGCTGGATCCAGCCCGAGTCGCCGGCGCAGGACGACGTGTCGGTTCGACCACGACCTCTACACCTTCATCATCACGGATCGGAGGATCCCCGGCCCGGTCTCGGGTGACCTTCACTCGAGGAGCCTCGATGATTTCCCATGCACTCGGACTTGCATCCCCCGGTGTCATTGGCGACGCTATCGCCGGACTCCGGATCCCAACCACCATCTCCACTTCTTCGCTCCTTTGTGACCGAGATGCAGATGTCCGAGACCTCCGGTACCAGACGACGAGGAATATGACAATGCAGAGTAGAACGACGCACACCACTATCAAAGCGATGATGATCTTTAGGTTGGTCATTATGGCGACCTCGAGGCTGGAGGATGATGTAGACGGCGTGTTTATTGTTGTTGGCTGCGAGGCAGGCATTTATCCGCTCATGGCCTTTTTGAGCAAAAAACGTGCAATACGCAGCGTCAGATTTCCAGACGTAATGAGTGTTTTTTTTTCCTCGTTTGGGACGCACTGGAAGCTTCGAGGCCGTAATGGAGCGTTTCGTGTGTAAGTGTAAGTAGAAAGAAAAGGTCAAAGAGGTGAATGAGTGATTAACAAGATGGATGGCAGCGGCCAATAAAATGCGCTGGCGAAATATATAAAGAGCGGGCGTGGGTCGGTGGTGTAAACGAATGGAGGGAGAGCGGAGGTCACAGGTGGCCGCGGGCAGTGGAGAGGGAAGGGGAGATAAGTAATGTAGAAGCGCCTCACACACCAAAAACATAGCCTTTATGTGTGTGGAGATTCCGAGGGTGAGGGCGGCAGCGGGGGGACACGGAAAACAAACAATCCCCACTTTGAGGGTCCAAATAATAAAGCACTCATTGCCGCTTTTTAGCCTGTGTGGCAACGGTGGCGACGAAAATCCGGTCCAGTCGGTGTGGCTGCCGTAGCGACCGATGGCCCGATTCCAGCTTCGGAGCCTTGAACCCTTGCCCTGATACCCTACTTTGATCGACGCTGCTTGAATGCCACCTTGCACCATCATCTCCCTTTCTCTCTGCTCCAATGACGTCGATGGCTGGCAATAAAAAAAAGCGGACACCGGGATAAAGATAGCTAACGGGGATAATAATGGGTACCTGCAGCGCGTTTGTCTAAGCTGCAAATGGTTAGGCAGCTATACACACCGCCATCGCTGACTCGTGTGACGTCAACAAATTCATCTGTTCCTTCTGCTTCTGTGGGCTGCTAGCAAAGTTGTGTGTTGTGCTCCGCAACCGATATCTCCGCCCCATAAGCGTCCCGCTTCAGGAATCACGCATTTCAGGTTTTTTTGATTTTGACAGATTATCATATTTTATGATGCACCATGCAAGCATCGACAGGATATCAGCTGCCACATCGAACGTTGTTGCTTCTTCCCTCACTAAACGCGATCGACCGAGTCCCCAGAAGATCAGAACGTTCTCAGAGGACATATTCCTAGTGGCATGTGGGTTCCGGTGCGTCGCATGGGCCGAGGATCGTCGCGGGCTCTATTCCTCATCCTACCACCCGTCCTACTCCTCTGGACCTTGTCATGGCCTTGTAGAGCAGGGCATCTGATCGATGCGATCGGTATACCCGTTGAAACCCTGGAACTAGTCATGAATCGTCTGCGTAAGGTGCACATACACTCTATTCTTTCCCTGTCCAACTCCCTGATCAATAGTAGTATATCAATTACATAGGACAATACACTCGGCTTTGAAACTGTCATCTTTCTTTCGACGTACGATCACTCTCAGACATTTGCCGTCAAACTACCGACATTGAGGACAGCAATAGGAGACAAGTGGACGACCTTCATTCCGCTGTCTCCAAAATCCCGAACAGGAAGCGATACCTTTGAGTCAGCCATGCCTACTTCGGTGGAGGTAGCGGTAGCCGGCTTGATGTCGCTAGAACATCCAGTACTTCCCGTCCACTGCACTTTAAACAAAATGGACACCGGATCGCTCGTCGCACTTGCCGGCCTCTTGTTGGAGTATCCCATCGCGTATCTGCCTATTCCAACGGCTATACCAGACTTACAGCCTGCCGCAGTTGATGATGATAGTGGGAGCGACTTCGATGTGCTTCTGAGTGGTGTCGAGATGCAGATCTTCAGCTGTGAACTCAACCTTTCACCCACACAAGCACCGTACGTTTCTTCCAAGCACTTAAATCTCACAATATCTCTGGATTGACCACGCTTGCCTCGATAAAGTCACGGATTCATGAAGTTCTCTTGCCCAACTGCCACCGTCCAGGTCATTGAAGCGCGACATGAGCAATCCTTCACGGAACAAATAATCGCCCGTTGGAACGACCGCTTGTCACTTGTTCCCGCCTCTGGTCATATCTCTGTCAGGACTCAGACAGGGACATTCGAGAGGCTGGCGTTATAGAATGCAAAATAGTGCTTAGTCATCATAGGGTTCTCCGCTTCCGGATCCGGCTCCGCTGTGAGTCTCAGGTTGTAATCTGGACTACCACTCTGCTCCTCGCGCTTCTTGCAGTCGAGAGCGCGCAGGCCCATGCCCACCTCCAACAACGTTCCTCCTACTATCATCACCGAACCATCCAAAGACGCCAAATCCATGTCTACTAATGTACGCCTCAATAACACGAATAATACCAATAATTCAAAGCCATCGTCCAAGCGCAACGTCTCCTATGTATCCGTCTCTCATCTCATGAATTTCTCGTTGCCGCCGAGGCAGGCTCCACCGATGAGTGCACCTAGAAGAGGTCGAAGGGCGTTATCCCAGCAAGTTTGGAATAAAGAGAGTGAGTTTTCGCTATAGCAAGCAAGGGCGAGTGCGGGGGCGTTCCCACCTCTGATAGAGCGTTTCTGTGCAGAGTTCGTCAATGCCCAGTATCGGTTTATTATGAAGCCAACGGAGGACTATACGGTCCATTTCGCGGATCCTGATATGTAAGTTGACATCAGTCCTCACATCATATGTTTCCACTGACGACGGGGCGTGACGCAAAGTTTCTTTCGTTGGCAGGACATCCTTCAAGTGATCATCCCACCATCCATCTCTCAATCGCCACTAGATTTCGCATCCGATCTCACCTCTTGCCCTATCTGTCTGACATCTCCTCCCGTGGCGCCGCGGTGAGCCTATCAAAGCTCCATTGGCTTACGCCAAAAAGCAATTTCTGAAGTGGATGTGGGGCGCACGTTCCTTTAGCGTTACCAAATGCGGTCACATCTACTGCTTCCCTTGCATCCTTCGATACCTCCAACTCGGCGATAACCCGAAATGGAATCGGTGTCCGATTTGTTACGATTCTGTGAATGAGAGCCACTTGAAATGCGTTCGGTGGGAGACGCCTCCAATGACGACGGACGATTTGAAGTTTCAACAACTGCCTAGTACGTTGAAGATGCGGCTTATGGAGCGACCCCATATCTCGACGTTGGCGCTTCCGAGATCATCCACTTGGCCATCGGACCTCATCCCGCCTCATCAGGCGCCATTCCACTTCCTCCCCGACGTCTCGACGTTCTCAAAATTCATGCTCGCCACTCCTGATTATTTGATCTCGAACCTCATTCGCGAGAGGGAGCAGCTGGAGAGGGAGCGTATGCTACTGCAAAGTGGTGGCGCGTTCCATGATGACGTGGGGCTCAACTTCGTCGATGCGGCGGATCAAAAAGTGCAGAATCAGATTGAGAAGGCGACGGCGCTTCAGACGCCTGCTTTGAATGCGGAAATTGGGAAAGCCATTCAGATGCAGAAGGAGTGGGAGGACCAGGCAGCGGCGTGGGTGACGCAACAACAACCCTGGCAGAGGGATACGGAGACTTCGAATTTGGTTGAAGATTCGCCTATAGATCGACCGGAAGCGCTATTGTCCCTTCAGTCACAGGGCTTCGCATCGTCTTCGTCGCTTCCGAAACCTGTTCCTGCGCCTCCTCGGGCGAAGGCTCGGAAGAATGTAAACCCGCCTCCACCCCCATCGTCGTCCAGCTACTTCTTCTACCAAGCTGCGAATGGTGCCCCTATTTTCTTGCACCCTCTCGATGCGCGCATTATTTTAGGACATTTCAAATCGTATGCGGACCTACCATCTGAGATCGAATTTCCTACGACTGACGCGTCGTATGGCACTTCCACCATCAACGACGAGGTCAGAAAGCGATATAAGTATCTATCGCACCTACCCGAAGGTGCGGACGTGGTCTTCGTCGAAGCGGGATGGGATCTAGTGGGGATCGTTGGTGCGGATGGTTTGAAGCCATTCGAGGGGGCGTTGAAATTGAGACTCGGAAAGAGGAAGGAGAAAGATAGAAAAGATGAAAAGGCGAGGATGCGGGCAGAAGAGAGGGAGAGGGATGCAGCTTTGCAATCAATGACGACGTGGGTCGCACCACTTTCCCGTCCTCGTGTGGTCGAACGGTCGCCGTCACCCTTTCCCCTCCCTTCGGAAGCCGCTACCGCCCGCCCGGCTCCAGTGGTGCCTCAGCCTTCGTCCACCCAGAATGCTGGTGGTGCCTGGGGTAATAGGTCTTTCGCCACGGCGACCCAGGCTCCACCTCCGCGGGCGACACAACAAGCGGCTCGCCAAGGGAACGGGGGTCACGAGAGAGAGCGGCTCGAAGGCCATGAGGAGGATATCGGATGGGAGTTGGAGTTAGA
This sequence comes from Tulasnella sp. JGI-2019a, assembly GCA_019633535.1. Classification (NCBI taxonomy): domain Eukaryota; kingdom Fungi; phylum Basidiomycota; class Agaricomycetes; order Cantharellales; family Tulasnellaceae; species Tulasnella sp. JGI-2019a. The sequence continues at coordinate 40,057 of WSUE01000194.1, forward strand.
TGCGGCTTGGCATGAGTTTGAGAGCGCTGGGAAAGGTGTTCGAGGTGGAGGGAATGGTGGAGGGAAGAAGAAGAAAGCGAAGAGGATGCTCGTGACCAGTGGTGGTCGGTAGTAGATGCACTCGCCAGATGAAGGTGGACATTCCCGCCTCGTCGATTTCTTCGTTGTAGAAATGCGTGTCTCACTGGGCGGACAGCATCAGGATACAAAGCTTAGTGTACTTCGTTTTCGTTCCAAAGACCTTGACAAATACTACCCTCGGACTATATATATACTGTAAACAAACGACGTGTATCTCTAGAAGCTCGATGATCGTCGATATGAATAGGTCAGGTTTTGAGCGGAGGAACAAACGGGGTGAACGGAGAACACCATATTTCCTTTACAGGAAGTGCTTGTGGCCCGGTTAATCGGGTTGCCAGTCACCACCCCCAAAGAAGTCAATGATCGTCCTCGCCACCGTTGCCAACCAGAGCCAAAAACACCGTTGATGAAATCCCCTGCCCTTGGATGTGATTCTTGTTGTCCTTTTCACATAAAAGGCGTCCATTGCGGTACTTTGTTGCGCTTTTCACTCTTTCCCTCCCTCCAGCTACGAGCGCCAGCAGGCTCCCTTCGTTTGCAACATAGAACACGCCACTCTCACATATATCAGCGTTGGTACAAGCATTTCTCGGCCACGATTACTACCGCACTTTCTTTCCTTATTGTTGCCCATAATCGACGTTCCTGAACGGATCTACACGTGGAAGTCCCCTAGAAGGTGAGATTGCCTGGGTGGTGCACAAGGGACGTGAAAAGTATTTGACAGCTCATCCATCGTTCTAGTTTTGAGAGGATCATAACGAACTCTGCCTTACAGCCCATCATGTCCTCTACATCCTCCGACCTCGAGAATACCATCATGACCAGTGAGAAGATTATCATCGCCCTCGCAGCAGTATGCGTCACCCTCCTATGCGTTATCGTGTTTCTCGTCGTTCGGTATCGAAGGCCTCGAGCTTCTGAGCCACGGAAGGAAGACGTTGACGTCGAGATGGAGATGGCGGCCGGAATTCGGAGGCAGGTAACACCGTCGCCATTGGCATCGGGGAATGCGAGTTTATATTCATGGGAGGTCGTTGAGACTCCGCGGGTGAAGGCGACGACCAGAAATGACAGCAGGGTCGAGGATGGGCGGACCAATGAAGAGATGGTCGGGCCGGCCTTGGTAGAACGAAGGCGGAGTGGCTCTCGGCTCCTCTCAGCGGCATGGCAGAGGACGATGAACCTTGGCGGCCACAGCGACGTACATCGACCTCAAAGCGCGATTATTCGACCCTCGAGCAGAGTCGATCGTCCAAAGACGAACCCTCGCGCCATGTCATTTCCAGCCGCGTTCCCATCAACCTACTACCCTCCTTCACCAGACGCGTCTCTCACGCAACAAACTAGCAACCAGCCTCTCCTTCCGAATATCTCCCCTACTCGCCATCGTCGAGTCCACACCATTTCTGGACACATCTCACCCCCCCTTCCATCACCGTCTGGCAGCGTGTCAATACCTATCGGACCAGCAATCGCAGCCCATCCTGGGGCAGTGACACCAGTGAATGCACTACCTCCATCGCCACCACCATCGCCAGGACACGTCGAGCGTGAACTCGAATTCGGGGTGGTTGGGCAGACCTCATCCCGGCCCTCCATCGCAGGCACGCACAACCATAGCTTCTCAACAAACCGCGCTTCGGGACGACAGAGTACGATTGGCACGGCGATGAGCAGTAGCGTGCCTTCGATATCTACGCTTTCCGGGTCGTCAGGGCGGTTTTCTAATCTCTTCTTCGCACCCATGGCAACCTCGCCCCCACAGCATCGCATCATCGTGGAGGATAGGGATTTTGAGCCTCCCCCAGAACAATCACTTTCTTCAAGGATCTCGTAGACCCCCTAGATTACTTTTTGTGATAGCCAACAAAGTATATATAGTATGATTCATGTACATGTTAATATAATGTGAGGAGGCTGCGTAAAAACAACCGAAGCTCGTGTTTAACTCATCTGTCTTCAAACCTAACCATCTTACGTATCTTCATGACCATTAGTATGGACCACTAATATTTCGCTCGCATATCCGACGTATGATCGTGATAAATCCAAAAAGAAGATTTCACCCCCACTATGTATCTGGAAAGTATTTGACAGGGCCCAAAGGCAACAGGGACCTCGGGAGAGCTCGGGAATGTGACTACTTCGAGCGGTTGCGATAACTAGAAGTGAGGTCTTGCTAAGCAATGGAAGAATGCAGTGAAGAATGTGATGCGGCGAAGTATTTGCGACGGAGTCTTGCCGCGCCTTGGAGCTTAGCCCATCATCCTCTCACTGCAGCATCGTCGGCATATCCTTGCCGTTTCTCTCTCTTTCTTTCCTACCCTCCCCCAGCACCTTGCCTCGTGGGTCCCGATCCCAAACGAGACTCGTGCTCGAAGTTCTGGTCCATACGCTTCAGTCTCGCAGTTCCCGAGCCTGAAGCGGACCAGCTTCTTCTTCCAATCACATATGATCGTACTACCTCATTCTTGAACACTATGATGACAGCTTAGCGAGATCGCCAGTTTCGCTCGGTATTGCATAGGATTACTCAGGATTGCTCGCCCTTCAATGTCCCTTTTTTTTCTAGCTATACACAAACGGGCTCAGTGTACTGTATATATGCCGATCGGGCTCCTTGAAATGTAGCCAAGATGCAGAATGTCTAGGGGTGATGATGCATACAATAACAATCAATTGCAACATAAAACGGACCGCTAAAGAGGGTGAAGGCAAAGTACTTCTACATCAATCGAAGACAACACAAACACATCGCCCGCCCCTGGACATAGTATGTCCTTTGTGGATTCTAACCAGGGTTTAAGCGCCCTCTTTCTGAGTATGCAACCCATCTCTCCTATCGTATACCGATAAGGGTTGAGCCGTCCTAAGCGCAACCGAGCACAAGCCAGAAAAATCTGAATAAGTGATTAAGATTAGGCCTACTCGCCACCGTGAAATCCCTGTACGCATCTCGCCGCCGCTTCGTTATTATCTGTTAAATCAGCCATCCCAGGACATCCCAGGACATCGAGTATGCTACCTCCTTCAACACCGCCTGATCCAGCATCCGTCGCGGCGCGTAAACTCGAATTCGGGGTGGTTGGGCAGACCTCATCCAACCTTCCATCACAGGCACGCCGACCATAGGCTCTCAGCGAACTGCACTTCGATGCGACAGAGTATGATAGGCATGGCTATCAGCGGTAGCCTATCTCCGATATCTTCGCTTTCCCAGTCGGCAGCACGGTTTTATAATCCCTTCTTCATGCACATGGCAATTTCACCATAATATCGCGTCATCGCCAAGGATAGGGGTTTCGAGCCCTCCTCTAACAATCTTTTAAAATCTTCTGTACTGCTGTCTGTGGTAGTCACGAAAAGTATATATAGTACATTCCATGTAAACGTTGGACACCTGCGAGGAGGCGGCTTGAAACTATCAAGTTAGTCTCGAACCATGTTGTCCCTACCGTCAAAACAGTCATATGGGGTATTAATATTTCCCTCCCGTATCCAACATATCATCCGGGTAAAATCCAACAAAAACACTTCACCACCAGCAGCTCCCAACGCGATTAGAGGCCCTCGCGAGTCCGAACACTGGACTTGAGATCCTAGATAACAGATACTCAAGTCATCATACATGATCCATGATGCTGCCCACTGAACCCGGTGGCCCTGGTTTAAATCCACGGATTGCGATGGATTGTCGGCTTGGGCAGTAGACGCGAAACTCGTTATGTCCCATCCATGTTCCTGGCTCCCGGAAGTATACTTGACATGTCGACCATCGGGAGAAAATAAGACGTCAGGGACGCTATGAACCGTTAGTGTGGCAACTTCTGTACCAGATTGCACATCCCAAAGCAGGATTGTGTTGTCGTGACCCCCCGAGACGAGACGATCACCTTGGGTGGAGAGCTGAAGGGAATCAACTGCATCGCTATGACACTTTAACGCAGTGAAATCGGCCCCAGGTTGCACATCCCAGAGCCGAATGGTTTCATCTTCGGAGCCAGAGGCAAGACGGTCGCCGTTGGGAGAAAATGCGACAGAGGTGACAAGCTGATTGTGACCATTCAATCGATTAAGCATTGCACCTGTCACGGCGTCCCAGAGGCGGACGGTCCAGTCATCACCACCAGTGGCCAAGTGGTCACCCTGAGGAGAGAACACGACTGATCGAACCGGGTAATCGTGACTGCGTATCGTGGCAAGAACCGCGCCCGTCTGCATATCCCAGACCCGAACGGTTTTGTCATGAGAGCTTGACGCAAGGCGGTCACCTTTGGGAGAGAATGTGATGGATAGGATGTGTCTCTCGTGGCCTGTCAGTTTCGCGACGTTCGTGTCAGTTCGCGTGTCCCACACATGTACAAGCGCATCCTATGAGCCATATGCCATATGGTGATCGTCTGGGGAGAACGCAAGACATCGGATATAGCAGTTATGCTCGCTGATGATCGCGACTTCCGCGCCCATCTACACAGCCCATAGCCTGATGGTCTTGTCACCAGAAGCAGAAGCAAGGTTATTGTCCCCAGGAGAGAATGCAACAGAGGTGACACAATCAGTGTGCCCCCGCAATGTAGCAATCTCAGCACTTGTCTGCACGTCCCATATCCGAACGGTCATGTCATGACTCCTGGAAGCGAGTTGATCCCCGTTGGGCGAGAAGGCAACGGAGCGTACCCAGTCTCTGTGACCCTTGAGCGCTCCGACTACGACGCCAGTCTGCGCATCCACAAGTCGCACGACCCCATCCTTGGACCCGGATGCAACATAACCACCACTTGGAGAGAACGCGACAGAATAGACAGGAGATCCCACCTGTATCACTCTGAGACATGGGTCCCACCCCACATTTTGCCCGATTCGAGCATCCGCGTAGTCGGAGAGTTCCGCCTGATATATGTTGTATAGGTGACATTTCGGGGTGAGCGGCAGTGCTGACGGGTACACGCATCCCGCGCTGAGACTGATCGGATCGAAGAACTGCATCACGAATTGTTGAGCGTCCTTGATTATAGAGATGATGACCTTCGACACATCTATCATTCCCTATATTCCACTTGGATTTAGCTCGGAGAACAATACTGTAAAACATTCCAAGGACCCACCATCAGCGTGTTCAGCCGATTTGAGAAGCGGAATGGCAGCATCAAAACGGCCTAGAAGGCTCAGCGCCTCTAACCAGTACAGTAGCTTTTTGTATACAAACGTGTCCAGCGCACGCGCCAGCTCGAGAGCAACCGCTTCTTGTATCCCTGCTTCGGCTGCACCTGTCGACTTGGAAAGTGCCAAGTGGGACGCCCAATGATAACAGGAGTACCGGAGGTGAGGCGGAACCGCACTCTGTAGCCGGACCTGAAGATCTTTCACCTCCGAGTTGAGGGTAGGTAGGAAGCCGATGTTACACATGTCTCGCTTGAGTAAGTTCTTCATGTGGTTCAAGCAAATGAGAGCCAACTGTGCGTGCTGGGCAGCAGGATCGACGAAGAATCGGGCGTCGGTGCATCGAGAGGAAGGTGTGAGGAAGTTGGGAAACCATGGATGAATGAGCCGAAATGGCGTCGAGTCCAGATCATCGTTAGGGACGATGACGACAGGGTGCAGTTGTTCTAAAGCCTCAGAGACGGCATCGGTTTCCAGGCCCAGTAACGTCTCCGGAGCCCTCGGAGACAACGTGTCCAATAGGGTGACCACAACCCCAAGGACCGAACGGAGTTGACTCTCAAAGTCAAGGTCCGGCTCCTCCGGAAGAGCATCTAAAAGAATCGCGAGGTACATGGCATCGAGAGCACGATACGGCTGCCGTCCCTTTTGCATCTCTGATCCAACAGCTTTGACGGACGTTTTAGGATCACTATAGCTGTCCTCCGCTGATAGTAACACTTTTAGTTGCGCTTTACGTCCTTTCAGACTCTTTGACGACGAATCCTCTACAAACTTCACAGACGTAGACGCCACGGTAAACAAATTTCCAGCTATCTTCACCAACCGTCGAACATCATCGTCTGTCGCGACCCCTAGTCGAGTCTGCATACGATCACAGAGATAAAGCCTGATGTCCGTTTGAACGATGTGATCTTCGATGTTGTGCAATTCCGCGACATGTGAGACCGCTGTTGTGACGGACGAGGCAAACTCCATCTGCAACGATACCTCGGGGCGACTAGTCATGAGGATCCGGACTCGGAGTCGGGGAGGAAGCCGTTTGATGGCATGAGCCAGAGGTTTGAGGAGCTCCTGGGCGTCGGATGTGTCACCGCATTCGTCAAGCGCGTAGAAGACGAAGACCAACGGGGAGGGTGCATCGACAACGTCTCGAAATGGTTCGATAATCAGCTTTGTCAGTTGCGCCAATAAGCTAGACCGATACACCCCGGGATTCGCCTGCACGGCCCTCACTAGCTTGTCTTGAAAGCTAGGGATGAGACTGGCGAGCTGGTATGCAATGGTTGGATAGACATGAACCGCATCTCTGCGATCTGTATAGTCCCTCGCGAAGAAGAACGTGGCGCCCAGGTTGCCTCCTTCGGCGCAGTGTCTCGCAATGGTCTCAGCGATCGTAGATTTTCCCATCCCAGCCAGACCGTAGAGATACATCATCCGTAACTGGTCAGGCTCTTGGCTGTATATCCAGTTGCATATCTGTTGAAGCAACGCGACGCAGGTTCCTTCGAAACAGCTCGAAGCGGCCTTGCGGGAGTGAGAGTCGTACTGCGCATCCGCCGGTTTTAGGATCTGTTCCAGGAGATTTCCTTGTGCTATAGAGTGTGTCAGATCACACATTTAGTGAATCGATTTTCGTACCCACCTATTCGCGTATTCACGTCGAGCCGATTGTCCTATGTGTCATGCTATTAGTGAAGCCATATTGGGTAATATCTAGACGAAACCCACCATAATTCGGATGGCGTCCAATACTTCTGAATGTCGTTGGAGATCATCTAGACGAGACTGGATGTGCGATTCGACTTGACGGGTTGATTTGTAAGAGAGTTGTCCATGTTTATTCCCTAGTACATACCTCAAAGATTTTCATAGCCCAGTTGAGCTTCGTGGAGCATTCTGCAATCCGTCCTTGTATGTCTGCAGAGGTCAAGACGGCCTTCGGGAGAGCCGAGAGGTGACGGAAGTTGGTATCGGCCCGGATGATGCGGAGCTCGTCCGCAATTCCAGACAGATCGCTGCATCATACGCACGTCAGCGAAGTTGAAGGATAAATACTTGGGCTTGATGCTTCCCAGCCAGACGGTCGATGTTTGTTTTGAGACTGCCCTATGAGAGTGCTTCCTCAGACTTTCCCTGAAGCGGTGCGAGAATGACAGTCGTAAGACTATAGGTACTCTCCTGCAGATCCTTGCTTTGGCTGCTGTTACTGGAAACGGCCTAAATTTCAAGAAATATCGGTATGAACTTGTGGGACCATTGCTTCTATTGCGCCCATACCTCCGCGACAGTTATAACCTGGAGTGCTGCGCTGATTGCTGTACCTAGCCATGGAACGGGGACCATTGCTGAGATAGCCTGAAGCGTACTGAGGGAGATCTTTGTACCGCCTAGGAGATAGCTGCCGACCAACTTGAGTTTGCCCTTGCTGACGTTGCTCCTGATACAAGATATGAGTGCATGATATGTGAGGTGGCCAATGAGCCCTCTTACCTTTCCGGGGCTTGACCAACCTCATCCCCGCTATCTGGCCCTCGGTATTCTGACATATTTCGATTTCGACTGCTACTGGTGGGCTAGAGAGCCACACGCTCTGGCTGTGGGTTATGGATGGGCGCCTTCGCATCTAGAGGGGCACCATTGGCGTCCGTGGTAGCTTGAGCATGACGATGCCGACGAGAAAAGGTGCCGAGCAGTTTCTTCATTCGGGTAGGATGCGAAAGTGATGGGAGGAGCAGAAGATGACCCTCATTGTATCCGGGGATAGCCGTTCATTTAAACCTGGTGCCTTATCATCGGCGCCGCAAGTCAGTTCCAGGACGACGACGGCAGCTATGGCCAGGAATTGGACGATGATGTCATGCAGCTGCTGTGGGCTTAAGCTCCGAGCTGAATAGGCTGCAGTAGAACGTAGCAAGGGGTTCCGTGTTGAGGGAACAAAGTAAAAACGGGTGCGCTCCCCAAAGCAGAAAACGGGATACATGAATTTGAATGGTCCGGAATTGTAATGGCAATACGAAGCAAGGAGTGGTGAGCGTAACATAAATAGCCATCAGAGATCTTCCTTGCACCTCGCGCACTATATATGCAAGCCATTGGGTCTCAACACGGGCTTGGTGCGGTTGAAAGCATAGATATATATGTAAGTAGTGCTAGACATGGCACTAACGCGATATGAGACAAAATGAGGAAGAATATGAGTGATGCATATTATCAGGTCATCTACCGTATTGCCCCAGCGTGCATTTGGCTTTAAGAACCAGAGAATTTGTCGGTTACGTGCTACAAATTGATGAAGGTGATAAACGCGAGGAGCGACCAGCCACAGTCTGCGTCTCGGATCTTCTCGTCAAGATAGTGAATCCCAGTGGCCACGTCAATGTGCATCAGCCACGAAGTGCAATTATTTAACTGTCAAGCAAAGCCGATCGTCAAATGACGGCCCCCTGTGCCATGTCCTTTCTAGTAATGTTTCCACCTGCACAATACCCTCTTTCATTTCTCCCTCGAGAAACCATTTCCTTCCGGATATCTCCCCTACTCGTCATCGTCGAGTTTACATTTTCCCTTGACACATATCTTTGCCGCTTCCATCACCCGTTGGTGGCGTGCCGTTACTCTTAGGAACGGTAATCGCAGTCCATCCCGGGGCAACTACACCAGTTAGGGTGCTGCCTCTTTCTCCACCATCTTCGCCAAAACCCCGTGCGCGTGTACTCGAAGTCGGGGTCACTGCGCAGAGTCCATCCACTGACCATCCATCGTAGGCACTCATAACCATAACCACTCAACGCACCGCACTTTAATATGACAGATTCCGATGGGCACAGTGATTGGTGGTAGTGCACCTTTGATATCTATGGTGTACAAGGTCGCTGTCGCGACTAGTGGTTGACGTGGAACTGTGGGAACGTGGACTCGTGGGCTTCATGAGGTGAGCAGGATACTCAGCATGTGGACTGTGAGACTATGGATGAGAGATGATATAGAAAGTTACTGCAGACTTGAGACTCGAGAATACAGGAGGTGAAGTGAGGAACAAGACCTCCTCACTTCATTAACTATATACTAAATTACAGAAGGATGTGTCAGCATCAGAGAGCACATCACAGAAGGAATGTGTCAGCATCCATGAGGACAGCATGATGAGAGTGAACCTTAAGTACAGTCATGGGGGTCAACATAGATATAACTGAAAGGGGAATGTGAGACCATAGAGTTCAATAAAGGACTTAGCAAACATGGAGGGACAGGGTCAGGACATTAGCCCCTCTTCTAGGTGTGAGTTGAAGCAGGCTTGCAATGACAAGCAACTTGAGGATGATGTGTAGGTGACACTGCTTCAGGGTGGCTATCATGGAATTCTTTAATTAATTCCTTAGTGTGTTTGAGATGACTCAATGGTTCCCAAGTATCTTCTCTGTCGTCATATCCTTCCCAGTGAACCAGGTACTGGAGCTGGTTCTGGAAGTACCTTGTGTTCTTCACACTCTGGACCATGTACTCTTCTTCTTCTTCAATGATGACAGGGGGTGGCTCTGTGAACTGGCAACCAGAGATGGTGTCTGTGTGATGTGGTGTGAGCAGTGAGATGTGGAATACATTGTGGACTTTCATTGTGGCAGGGAGCATAAGTTGATAAGCATGGGTAGAGATGACTTCACAGATTTTGAATGGACTGAGTCACTTGGCTGCAAGTTTGGTTGAGGGACAATCTGTTTTGAGATTGGTGGCTTCCAACCAGACCTTGTCACCAATGTGGAGTGCCAGAGTAGCTCCATGGTTCTCATTGTAGAACCTCACCATTCTCTCTTGTGCCACCTTCATTGTTGCCTTGAGCTCTTCCTGGACCTTGGCCAAGGTGTCTGCAACTCCCTCTGCTACTGGTGACACTTGTTGTTTGCTAGGCAAGTTGGTGAATGTGGGGTTGTAGCCATAGTTTGCAAAGAAGGGGGAGCTACCAATGGACAAGTGTTGCATGTTGTTGTACATGAACTCAGTGAGGGGGAGGTGTGAGGTCCAATCGTTTTGGTGGTGGTTACTGAACACTCTGAGGTAGTGCTCAACTGCAATGTTTGTTTGTTCCATTTGTCCATCTGTCTGCAGATGGTACACCATCAAGAATGTGGGCTTGATTCTGAGACACTCATAGAGTCTGCACAGCATCTTCAAATTGAACTGTGTACCTCAATCTGACACCATTGATGTGGGAGACTGTGTAGCTTCCACACATTGTTGAGGAGCAAGTTTGCTGTGTCTTCCACTGAGACTTCTTTTGTGGTGGGGACAAAATGTGCCATTTTCGTAAGTCAGTCAATGATGATGAATATCAAGTCGAATCTGTTGGACTTCAGTAGGTCAGTAATGAAGTCATATGATATCACTTGCCACAGACCTTCAGGAATTGGCAAGGGCTTGAGGAGGCCATGGAGTGTGCCATGTCGCATCTTCACTCATTAACATGTGTTGCATCTGTTGACAAACCAGTTAACATAGGCCTTCAGTGATGGCCAGTAGTAGCCACATGTTACTAGTTCCAGTGTATGCACCTGGCCTGGGTGTCTGGTGATGGGTGACTCATGGTAGAGCTTCAGGATCTCTCTCTTGATGTCTTCATCATCAGGTATGTAGATCTTTCCATCTTTGTAGAGGACTCCTTCTTTGAATTCATATACATCCATCTTTGCATGGGGATCAGTGTCAAAGAACACCATAATGGGTGTCAACTTCTTATCCAAATGTAACTTCTCTTTCACCATATCCATGAGATCAGCATCTGCATAGTACAACATGGCAATTGACGCAAATGCTTCAGGTCAGAAAATCAACTTGTTGGAGGTGTTATCCCCCCTTCAGGATGGTGATCCACACAACATGACAATGTGTCTGGCTTTCCTGATTCACTTCCCAGCCTGTATGAAATGTTGTAATTGTAGTGGGACAATAGGTCAGCCCATCTTGCATGGCATCAGTTTGTGATCTTTGCATCTCAGAAGTACATTAGGTTTTTGTGATCCATGATGACCTTGATGGGGTCCTTCATACCCTGTGTGTACTGTTGCCAGTACTCAAATGCTTTGATGACTGCCAACATCTCTTTGTCATAGATGTCATAGTTTTGCTCTGCTGGTGACAGTGATTTAGAGAGGAATGCAACAGGGTGGAGCTTCTTGTCTTCCTGTTTCTGGGAGAGGACTGTGCTGTGGGCATAATCTGATGCATCAGTCTCAAGGATGTAGGGGCAGTCTGGATCTGCATGTACCAAGATGGGCACTGTTGTGGTGGCATGTCTCAGCACATCAAATGACACCTGCTCTCTCTGCCCTGAGACAAACTTCACACCTTTTCTTTCAAGGTTGTGAAGTGGCCTTGCCACCTTTGAGAATCCTTTGATGAATCTGCAGTAGAAATTCAGAAAGCCCAAGAAGGACTGGACTTCTTTTATGTTATGTGGCTCTTTCCACTCATATACTGCTTCCACCTTCCATTTGTCCATTTCAAAGCCTTTCTGGCTTGCATGCACTCCCAGCCAATCCACTTCTTTCTTGTGGAACTCACACTTCTTTGCTTGGCAGTAGAGTTTTGCTTCTCTAAACCACTGTAGGATTGTGCAGTTGGTTTTGACATGATTGGGGAGGTTGTCAGTGTATGAGAGTGTGTCATCAAGGTAGTTTGTGGCTGAGATGTCAAGGACAGGTGCCAGCATGTCATTCATCATTTGCTGGAATACTGCAGGGGCATTGCATAGGCCAAAGTACATCACTTTGAACTCAAAGAGTCTGAATTGCATCTTGAACACTGTTTTCCATTTGTTGCCCTCATGGATCCTTACAAGGTTGTAGCTGTTCCTGAGATTGAACTTTGAGAACACATTGGACCCACAGATGCAGTCCATGATCTCATCTGTGCATGGGAGGGGGTACTGATCTTTCACTGTGATGGTGTTGATCTTCTGCCAGTTGACCACAAGATGGTTCTTCTTGGTGTCTTTCTTGGGAATAAAGAAGCATGGGGATGTGATGGGGGAATTGGAGGGTTGGATGAATCCTTTTTTGAGCATGTCATCAAGCCACTCTCTCAGTTCTTTGTTTTCTGCATCTGACATGGGATAAAGACCTGTGGGTCTTGGTAGAACTGTGTCTTTGACAAACTCAATGGGTATGTTGTACTTGTGATGATCAGGGAGCTTGTCAGGTTCTGTCTCCAAGAAGATGTTGAGGAAGTTGTGGTACTCTGGTGGCATGATCTCATCAACTGCCTTTTCCTCTTCTAAGTGCTTCCTAGCAATCTCTGTTGAGATGTTCATTGCTGCTACCTCTCTATCTTCCTTTGTAACAATTTCCTGATCTTCTTCAATTGCTGCAATGATCTGGTCTTCTTCTTTGTCTGAGTACTGTTATGTCAGGATAGGTTGTGGCAGCCAGGGTTCTTCGATGTCTCGACCTATGATGTCTGGCAGGTGCTCTAGGCAATTTGCCAAGCAGTACACATTGCTAAACATGATGCAATTGTCCCTGAAGTCGATGTCAGGGTTATGCTTCTGACACCAGGGAAGGCCTAGTATTAAGGCGTGTCGTCCTATTGGTGCGACTTTGAATACGATTTCCTCTTTATGGTTATTGACCAGGAGGGTAGCGGTGACCACTCGATCAATGGTTCCGAGTGGTCAATTGTCGATATCTTTGAGAATGAGCAGGAATGGATGGGGATGTGTGGGAATGTGGTGTTCTTCCATGAATTGTTGACTTATGAATTTGGAGGTAGCACCCATATCTACAAGTGCTGTAGGGTGGAATGTCGCATCTTGGAATTGGAGAGTGGTGGGGATCAGGATATGTGTGCTCTGTTTTGCTGAAAGGGACACAGTAGCAATTTCATTTATTCTAGCATATGGGGTATCTGACCTCCTTCTCCAATCTGAGCTCATGAGGGCACAGTCGCTCATGAGCTTTCCTTGTTTCCTGATGACCTGTCCTGCTCTCTTTCTTCTGCTCCTTCAGCTCTCATTTCTGTTGTGTGTTGCATGGAGGAATTCTTCAAAGCTTGGCACCAGGCTGGTAGCGCAGGCTTGTCACACCATACAGTTGCAGGCTGCGTGTCTGGGGTCTCTGCAGCAGAAACAGAGGTGGTAGGTTTGTTGATAGGTGCATTCTTCTGGCAAGAGTTAGCAGTGGTTAGTGTTGGCTGTGCCTGTTGTGGGTGTGGGGGTTTGCTGACAGGGAGCTGGTGTTCCTTGACACTGTGCTGTGGGTGTCCCTTGACGAGGTTGTTGGTTAGCAGGGAATGTGGCAGGGGGTCCTCCAAATCGTCCTCCTCCTTGCCTTCTTCCATCTTGCTGCTTTGGTCACAACTCCTGCAACTTCCTTGTCTCCTCTGACACCCTCTGGACCTCATTATCCAGTTTGATTGCCATCCTGACTACTTCTTCAAATGTCAATGTCTGCCATCTACTTCCTATGAGCACCCTCTTGACTCTGCTTCTCAGCCCATTGTAGAACCATTGTTTGAGCTGTGTCTCTTCTGTGTAGCCCAGGATTGAGACTAGCTGCCAGAATTCTGTGGCATAGTCTGTGCATGTTGTCATGTGTTTCAGCTGATCTAACTTGTGCACTGCTGTGCATGTTTCATCTAGATCTCCAAACATTTCCATGAAGTGGATTTCAAAAGCATCCCAGTCATCATGCCATCTGGGAGCATTCATTGGGGGATTGTTGACTATTTCAAGCATGGGTTGTGCCCATACTGCTGCTTTATCATCCATATTGAGGAGCACATATCTGATGCATGTATTGTCTGCAATGAATTGTGCCAGTTGCATATTGAAGATGGTTCAGAGCTGCTGCATGAAAATGCATGCTGGCACACCTCATTTGCCAGCATATCATTTGATCTTAGGGACTCAAGGTGTGGGCACTTGTGGTGCAACAGGGGCTATGGGGGTGGGGATTGCTGTGAGGAGATTCTGATTGGCTTGTTGGAGCTGTTGGTTCAGCTGCATCTGTTGCTGAATTTGCTGGTTTGCCTGCTGGAGGACTTGGTTTTGCTGGGCTACTTGGGCCTGGAGTTGTTGCATCATGGCCATAAGTTGGGCCATATCAGGTTGCTGTGGGAGTGTGCCAAATGCAGGCAGTGGTGATCTGGGTTGCTGTTGATCAGGATCCATGGGAGTATTGGGCTCATAGGGTGACTTTGCCTAATGTTGCAACTAGTGGTTGATGTAGAACTGTGGGAATGTGGACTTATGGGCTTCATGAAGCAAGCAGGATACTCAGCATGTGGACTGTGAGACTATGAATGAGAGATGATATAGAAAGTTACTGCAGACTTGAGACTTGAGAATACAGGAGGCAAAGTGAGGAACAAGACCTCCTCACTTCATTAACTATATACTAAATTACAGAAGGATGCATCAGTGTCAGAGAGAACATCAAGGAAGGATGCATCAGCATCAGAGAGAACATCAAGGAAGGATGCATCAGTGTCAGAGAGCACATCACAGAAGGAATGTGTCAGCATCCATGAGGACAGCATGATGAGAGTGAACCTTAAGTACAATCATGGGGGTCAACATAGATATAACCGAAAGGGGAACGTGAGACCATAGAGTTCAATAAAGGACTTAGCGAACACGGAGGGACGGGGTCAGGACAGTCGCCAAGATGGTTTTCCAGTCTCTTCTTTACAACCACTGCACGGTAACTTCACCCACTTAACACCGCATGGTTATAGACTGTAGTGAATGGGATTCAAGAAAGTACATGTTGACAATTACGAAGAAGCTATGTGAAAGAGGTTGAGGTTAAACTCATGCTCAGCTTATCGGTCTTTTAAGCCTAACCATCCTATATGTCGTCACTACTATCGGAATAGCTGTAGGGACTACTAATATTTCGCTCCCGTATCCGACGTATCATTGCGGTAAAATCCAACAGGAAGACTTCACCGCTACCAGCTCCCAACGCAATTAGAGCTCCTCTCGTTTCCGAAGGATTGATGTGACCTCCCAAATAACAGAGGCGCCAGCCACCATACATGATCCATGGTGCTTTCCACCGAACCCGGTGGCCCATGTTTAAATCTACGGATTGCCTTGGATTATCGGCTTGCGCGGTGGACGCAAAACTCGTAATATCCCACTCATGTCCCTCCCGCCGGTACGTATACTTGACATACCAATCATCCGGAGAAAACGAGACGTCAGGAACCCCATCGACCGGTAGCGTGGCGACCGCCGCACCGGAGTGCACATTCCAGAGCCGGATGGTCTTGTCCCAACCCCCTGAGACGAGAAGGCCACCTTGGGGAGAGAACTGGAGGGAGGAGACTGCATCACTATGGCACCTTAGTGCAGTGAACTCGACCCCGGGTTGCACATCCCAGAGCCGAATGGTTTGATCTTCGGAGCCAGAAGCAAGACGATCGCCGTTGGGAGAAAATGCGACAGATGTGACAGACTGGTCGTGACCATTCAGTCGAGTAGTGTTTGCACCTGTCATGGAATTCCAGAGTCGAACGGTCCAGTCTTCAGCGCCTGTAGCTAGGCGGTCACCTTGAGGAGAGAACACCATTGATTCAATCAGGTAAGTGTCACTGCTGATTGTGGCAAGAGCCGCGCCAGTCTGCATATTCCAGATCACAGCGGTTCCGTCGTGAGAGCTCGACGCGAGGCGGTCACCTTTAGGAGAGAACGTGATGGATGAAACGTGGGCCGAGTGGCCTGTCAGTTTCGCAACCTCCGTACTAGTTCGCTTATCCCACACATGTACAAGCCCATCGTCTGAGCCATACGCCAGAAGATGACCATCTTGGGAGAACGCGAGACATTGGATCTCGCGATTATGCTCGTTGATGACCGTGACGTCCGAACCCGTCTGCATGGCCCATAGCCTGATGGTCTTGTCTTCAGAAGCAGAAGCAAGGATGTTACCCGTAGGAGAGAATGTAACAGAGGTGACCCGATCGGTATGCCCCTCTAACGTGGCGATCTCAGCACCTGTCTGCATGTCCCATATTCGAACCGTCATGTCATCACTCCCGGAAGCGAGTTGGTCTCCTTCGGGTGAGAAGGCAACGGAGCGCACAACGCGGCTGTGACCCTCGAGCGTTCCGACTATTACGCCAGTCTCCGCATCAACAAGTCGCACGACCCCATCCAGAGACCCGGACGCGACATGATGACCGCTAGGAGAGAACGCGACTGAGTTGACACCCGACCCCACTTGTATCACTCTTAGACATGGGTCCCATCCCATATTTTGCCCAATGCGAACATCCACGCAGTTGGAGAGTTCCGTCTGATAGATGTTATACAGATGGCATTTCGGGGTCAACGGGAGCGCTGACGAGTAGACGCATCCTGCGCTGAGACTGATCGGTTCGAAGAAGCGCATCACGAAGCGTTGAGCATCCCTGATCACAAAGATGGTGTCTTTCGACACATTTACCATTCCCTATATTCCATTTGGATTTAACTCGGTGAAAAATACTTCAAGACATTTTGGAGACTCACCATCAACTCTTTTTCAGCCAGCTTAAGAAGCGGAATGGCAACATCAAGACGACTTAGAAGGCTCAGTGCCTCTAACCAGTACAGTAGCTTTTTGCATACAAATGTATCCAGCGCATGCACCAGCTCGAGAGCAACTGCTTCGTGTACCCCCGCTTCGGCTGCACCTCTCGGCTTTGAGAGCGCCATGTGCGACGCCCAATTATAGCAGGAATACCGCAGGTGAAGCGGAACCGCGTTCCGTAGCTGGACCTCAAGATCCTTCACCTCTGAGTTGAGAGTAGGAAGGAAGCCGATGTTACACATGTCGCGCTCGAGTAAATTATTCATGTGGTTCAAGCAGATGAGAGCCAATCGTGAGTGTTGGATGGCGGAATCCACGAAGAACCGAGTGTCGGTGCATCGCGATGAAGTGGTAAGGAAATTGGGAAATGATGGATGAATAAGGCGGAGTGGCGTCGATTCAGGATCGTGGTCAGGGACGATGATGACAGAGTGAAGGCGTTGTAGTGTTCCGCAAGCTGCGTCTGTCTCTAATCCTAGCAACGCCTCGAGAGCCCTTGGCGATAGCATGTCAAATAGTGTGACCACGGCGCCAAGGACTGAGCGGAGACGATTCTCGACGTAAGTGTTGCGTCTCTCGGGTAGACCTTTCGCAAGGATTGTGAGGTACATGGCATCGAGAGCATGGTACGGCGGTGGACCTCTATCTATTTCCGCTAACCCAACGCCTTTGACGCCCGCCCTCGGACTAACATAGCTGTCCTCCGCTGACAGGAGGATATTCAGCTGTTCCTTGCGTTCGTTAAGACTCGTATAGAACGAATCCTCAACAAACTTCACCGCAGTAGATGCCACGATAAACAACGTCCGAGCCATCTTCACCAAACGTTCGGTTTCATCCTCAGTCGCAATCTCCGGTGGAACCCGTAGGTGAGCATGCAGGTAGAGCCTGATATCCGCTTGGACGATGTGATCTTCTATATTGTGGAGTTCTGCGACATGTGAGACAGTTCTTGTAACGAAGGAGGAAAATGCCGTCCGCAATGATACCTCGGGGCGGCTGGTCACAAAGATACGGATGCGGAGTCGGGGAGGCAGTTGCTTTATCGCTAAAGCAAGCAGCTTCAGGAGCTCTTGGGCATCTGGCGCGTCACCGCACTCGTCAAGCGCATCGAAGACGAAGACCAACGGAGAGGGTGCATCGATGGCGTCCCGGAGTGGTTCGATAATCAGCTTCTTCAGCTGTTCTAATAACCCAGATCGATATACCCCAGGATTAGCCTCCACAGCCTTCACTAGCTTGTCCTGAAAACTAGGTATGAGGCTAGCGAGCTGATATGCGATGGTCGGAAAGACGTGGACCGCGTCTCTGCGATCTGTGTAGTCCCTGGCGAAGAAGAATGTTGCACCCAAGTTGCCACCCTCAGCGCAGTATCTCGCGATGGTTTCAGCAATCGTAGATTTCCCTGTGCCCGCTAGCCCGTAGAGATACCACATGCGAAGTTGAGTTGGATCTTGACTGTAAACCCAATCACGTATTTGTTGCAATAGAGCAACACGGGTTCCTCCCAAGCAGCTCGAAGCCGCCTTGCGAGAGTGGGAGTCGTATTGCGCATCCGCCGGGCTCAAGGCCTGCCTGAGGAGGTTTCCTTGTGCTTCAAGGGAGTCAGATAAAATTTCGAGACAGTGTACAGCAGGCGCACGTACTTAACCGGGTGTTGTGATCGAGCCGATCGTCCTATAGGTCATCTTTCAGTGATTCATCTCTCATTTTATCACTATAACTTACAAAGATTCGGATTGCGTCCAGTATCTCTCTATGACGTTGGAGATCATCCAGACGAGACTGAATATGCGACTCAACCTGAGTGGGTGACGTATGAGTATGTAGTCCTCACCGTTATGGATCGGGTGAAGACGCACCTGGAAGACTTTCATGGCCCAGTCGAGCTTCGTAGAGCAATCTGCAATCCGTCCCTGTATGTCCGCGGATGTCAAAACGGCGTTTGCGAGGGCCGAGAGACAACGAAAATTGGCATCCGCCCGGATGATCCGGAGCTCATCTGCGATGCTAGATAGATCGCTGTATCACACACGCATTAGCGAGATCGGCGGCGACATTATAATAAGGCTGAAACTTGGTCCCTACCTAGCGAGACTGTCAATGCTTGTCTTGAGATTGCCTTGTGAGAGTTCCTCTTCAGACATGCCCCGAAGCGATGTCAGGATGACAATCATGAGGCCGTAGGTGCGTTCTTGCAGATCTTTGCTTTGGTTGCTGTTGCCAGATACCGACTACGAAAATGGTTCATGGTTGCGGACATTAGTGTCAACTTAAACGATGACGCTTCGCAACCATACCTGCGCGACGGTTATGACCTGGAGTGCTGCACTGATTGCTGGGCCTAGCCATGGAACGGGGACAAGCGCCGAGATCGCTTGAAGTGTGCTGAGAGAGATCTTTGTACCGCCCAAGAGATAGCTGGCAGCTGATTTGAGCTCTACTTTACTCCTAATGCAAAATATGAATGTGTGATATGCGAGATGACGAATGAAACCTCTTACGTTTGTGCAACCTGGCCGATATCCGCTCCTCCATCTGGTCTCAAGGTTTCCGAAACATTTGTATTCTGACTGCAACCGATGCGCTCAGGAGCCAGACGGTCTCCTGCCAAGCCTTCCGACACATTTCCATTCTGACTGTAATCAACGGTGAGCTTCGGAGCCACACCCTTCCCCGGATCTGGCATCGGGGGTCCCGAGTTGTGATTGGGCGCCTGTGCAACCCGACGAGGGGGATCGCAAACGTTGGCGGGTGTGTCCACTTGAGCAGGACGCGTGCAGCAACTGAGGATGTTTCCCATGCGTAAATGGTAACTAGAGGGCTGGATGTGACGATGATGGCTGTTCAATGCGAAGGTAAGTGTGGCTGGTCCTCGTGTTCAGGGTGGGTGTTGGCTGAATGCTAATGCAGCTCCGTGTAAACGCGATGTTGGCCAGGAAGCCTCTGTCTCATCGTATGATAGTGTTGCCGTGATCGACTCATTGTAAGCTAGAGGCCTGCTCACTGAATCATCAACCATGTCGATGAGACTTGAGTGGCCAGTGGACCCTCAGCTACTCCCGGCGTCCTCCGCTTCCCGGCCATCTTTGAGTGGTATTTCGGCTTCAATCCTCAGAAGAACAGATTCCCTCGTCATCAGAGTTGGGTATGAACGATTGGTGGGGTCGAATCGAACCAGAACACACCCTGAACGCCCAGACCAAAGAGAGCATGATAGACGAGTGCCGCAATGGTCTGAGCGATTTAAGAGGATCCAATCCCGTCAGGGCTTGAGCCATACCTTTAATTACAACAATGAGGGAATGAAGATACCGCATTGATGCGCAACGGGCGATCGGATCCAACGTTGATGAACCAAAAGACAAAAGACAAAAAACAAAAAAAAAGTCTTATTGATGGCCACATACTGCTAGTTTCTTAGTAGCGTACAAAGGGTCTTTTGCAGCGTCCTGTTATTATGGCGCAAAGCAAGTGAAGAGTGATCATTCGTGGGTCTTCACTTCTCACCTGACGCATTTCTCACTCAGTAAACCAACCATCGATCTTCCCTTCCGGATATCATCCCTACTCGCAATGGTCGAATTCAAATTCTTCCTAGACACATATCTCCGCCGCTCCCATCACCATCCAACGGCGTACCCTCATTACCCCTGGGACGAACCATCCCAGTCTATCCTGGGACAACTACACCAGCTAATGCACTACTTCCGTCACTGCCATCTTTTCCAGAACTCGTTGCACATGAACTCAAACTCAGGGTCGTTGGGCAGAACTCATCCCCGCCTTCCATCGCAGGCACGCATAACTATCGCCGCTCAACGCACCGCGCTTTGATGCGACAGGGTCCGATGGGCATGCACAACGATAGGAAGTTGTACAACTTCCCTCCGATACCTACGCTTCTGGGTCGTCAGGACGGTTCTCCAATCTCTGCTTCCCGAACTACCAACATCACATCATCGTGGAGTATAGGGGTTTGTGCCTCCTCCGAAACCAACACTTTCTCCAAGGGTCTCCCCGAGTACGAAAATCAAGAATGTATGTATAGCGCAATATATGTACACGTTAATACCTGGGAGGAGGCTGTGTGAAAACAATCAACCTCGTGCTCAGCTTATCTGTCTTTCAAACACATCCATCCTACGTGTCTTCATGACTCTCAGAATGGCTGTGTGGATAACTGACATTTAGCTCCCGTATCCGACGTATCGTCCTGGTAAAATCCAACAAGAAGACTTCACCACTTCCAGCTCCCAACGCGATGAGAGCACCACTTGAGTCCGAAGACACAACTTGAGCTCCTAGATAACAGAGGCGCTGGTTATTATACGTAATCCACGGCTCATCCCAGAGGACCTGAACCGTAGCCGAATCCAAAGATTGCAATGGACTGTCGGCTTGTGTAGTGGATGGGAAACTTGAAACATCCCATTGACATTTTCTCCCCTCACATCGATATTCGATGTACCGACCATCAAAAGAGAACGAGGGATTAGGGTCCTCACCGACCGTTAGCGTGGCGACTTCTGCTCCAGAGTGCACGTTCCAGAGCCGGACGGTGGAGTCCCAACTCCCCGAGACTAGACGGTCGCCTTTGGGCGAGAATTGGACGGAGTCGACCATATCACTATGGCACTTCAGCCCAGCGAGCTCGACCCCAGGCTGCACATCCCAGAGCCGAATGGTTTGATCTGTGGAGCCAGAGACAAGACGGTCGCCATTAGGGGAAAATGTGACGGATGTGACTCTAAATGGGTGGTCATCCAGTCGGCTAATCTCTGCACCTGTGACGACATTCCAAAGACGGATGGTGCTATCAACGGAGCCAGTAGCCAGGCGGTCACCTCGAGGAGAGAAAGCGATTGAACAGACCGCATCCGTGTGGCCCGTGAGCGTGGCAAGGAGTGCACCAGTATGCGTATCCCAGATCCGAGCGGTGTTGTCAAAAAAGATCGACGCAAGGCGGTCACCAGAATGAGAGAATGCGATGGAAGGAATATGAAGCGAGTGGCCTTTCAGTGTCATAACCTCTGTACCAGTTCGCGTATCCCATACATGTACAGACCCATCCTGTGAGCCATAGGCCAGAAAGTTGCCATCCGGAGAGAACGCGACACAGTCGATCCTGAAGTCGTGCTCGTTGATGACTGCAACTTCCGCACCGGTCGGCAAGGACCATAGCCTGATGGTCTTGTCAGAAGAAGCGGAGGCAAGGATATTGCGCTTAGGAGAGAACGCAACAGAGGTAACGCAATCGGCGTGGTCGTGGAATGTAGCAATCTCGGCACCTGTCTGTACGTCCCATATCCGAACGGTCTTGTCATCACTCCCGGAAGCGAGTTGATCTCCGTTGGGCGAGAAGGCGACCGAGCATACTATCCCACTGTGACCCTTGAGTGTTCCGACTATTATACCAGTCTGTGCATCCACAAGTCGTACATCCCCATCGTGGGACCCGGATGCGAGACGGTCGCCTCTCGGAGAGAACGCGACGGATTTGACACGCGATCCGACTCGTATCACTCTAAGGCATGGGTCCCATCCCATGTTCTTCCCAATCCGGACATTCACATAGTCGAGGAGTTCTGCCTCATAGATGTTGTACAAACGGCATTTTGGGGTGAACGGCAGTGCTGACGAATATACGCACCCTGCGCTGAGACTGATCGGATCGAAGAATCGCATCACAAAGCGTTGAGCGTCCTTGATTACACAGATGGTGTCCTTCGAGACATCTGGCTTTCCCTGTATTACACTTGGATTTAGTTCGGTGAACAACACTCCAAGCCATTTCGGAGACTCACCATCAGCTCGTTTTCAGCCAGCTTAAGAAGCGGAATGGCAACATCAAGATGGCTTAAAAGACTCAGTGCCTCCAACCAGCACAGTAGCTTTGTGCAGACAAACGTGTCCAGCGCACGTGCCAGCTCCGGAGCAAATGCTCTATGTACCACTCCTTCAGTTTCGCCTCTGGGTTTTGAGAGTGCCAAATGCGATGACCAGTGACAGCAGGAATACCGGAGGTGAAGCGGCACCGCACTCTGTAGTCGGGCCTGAAGATCCACTACCTCCGAGTTGAGGGCGGGGAGGAAGCCGACGTCGCACATATCCCGATTGAGTAAGTTATTCATGTGGTTCAAACACATGAGAGCCAACTGCGAGTGCTGGGTGGCGGGATCCACGAAGAATCGGGCATCGGTGCATCGAGAGGAAGTTGTGAGGAAGTTAGGAAACGATGGATGAATGAGCCGAAGTGGCGTCGAGTCCAGGTCATAGTCAGGGACGATGACGACAGAGTGCAGTTGTTCTAAAGCGTCAGAGGCAGCGTCGGTTTCAAGGCCTAGTAACGTCTCCAGAGCCCTTGGAGGTAACGTGTCGAACAGGGTGACCACCGCTCCAAGGACCGAACGGAGTTGACTCTCAAAGTCAGGGTCAGGCTCCTCTGGAAGAGCACCCAAAAGAATCGCGAGGTACATGGCATCGAGAACACGATACGGCTGCCGTCCCTTTTGCATCTCTGATCCAACAACTTTGACGGACGCTTTGGGATCACTGTAGGTGTCCTCGGCTGATAGTAACACTTTCAGTTGGGCCTTACGCCCTTTGAGACTCTTCAATGAGGAATCCTCTACAAACTTCACAGCTGTGGATGCTACGATGAACAAATTTCCAGCCATTTTCACCAAGCGTTGAATATCGTCGTTGGTCGCGACCCCGAGTCGAGTCTGCATGCGATCACAAAGATAAAGCTCGATGTCGGCTTGAACAATGTGATCTTCGATGTTATGTAGTTCTGCGACATGTGACACCGCTGTTGTGACAGAGGAGGCAAACTCCATCTGCAACGATACTTCAGGGCGACTAGTCATGAAGAAGCGGATTCGCAGTCGGGGCGGGAGTTGTTTGATGGCGAAAGCTAGAAGTTTCAGGAGCTCTTGGGCGTCTGATGTGTCACCGCATTCGTCCAGCGCGTCGAAGACGAAGACTAGCGGTGAGGGTACATCTAGAGCGTCCCGGAGTGGTTCGATAATCAACTTCGTTAGTTGCACCAACAAGCCAGATCGATACACCCCGGGATTCGCTTGTACAGCCTTCACAAGCTTATCCTGGAAGCTGGGGATGAGACTCGCGAGCTGGTAGGCGATGGTTGGATACACGTGGACTGCGTCTCTTCGATCGGTATAGTCTCTCGCAAAAAAGAACGTCGCGCCCAAGTTGCCAGCCTCGGCGCAGTACCTCGCGATGGTCTCGGCGATCGTAGATTTTCCCGTGCCTGCTAGACCGTAGAGATACATCATGCATAACTGGTCGGGATCCTGGCTGTAGATCCAGCTGCATATCTGTTGGAGCAGGGCCACGCGGGTTCCTTCAAAACAGCTCGAAGCTGCCTTGCGAGAGTGGGAATCATATAGCGCATCCGCTGGTTTCAGGGTTTGTTCGAGGAGGTTTCCTTGTGCTACAGAGTGTCTCAGATCAAATGTTTCGCGAATCGATTCCATACGCACCTATCCGGGTATTCACATCGAGCCGATCGTTCTAGGGGTTATGCTATCAGTGACACCAAGATTAATTTAACATTTTTGTGTGACCCACAATGATCCGGATGGCGCCCAATACTTCTTTATGACGCTGGAGATCATCTAAACGAGACTGGATCTGCGACTCCACCTGACAAGGAGGGAATACATTGGGAGTTCTCTCTGTTTGCCAACTAGATGAGAACATACCTGAAAGACTTTCATAGCCCAGTCGAGCTTCGTGGAGCATTCCGCGATCCGTCCTTGTATGTCTGTGGAGGTCAAGACGGCCTTTGGGAGGGCCGAGAGGCGTCGAAAGTTGGTATCGGCCCGGATGATCCGAAGCTCATCTGCAATGCCAGACAAATCGCTGCATCATCCGCGCATTAGCGAAGTTTGCCGATAAAGCTGAAGTTTGGGGCTTACGCAGCGAGACGCTCAATGTTCGCCCTGATACTGCCTTGCGAGAGCTCCTCTTCAGGCTTCCCTTGAAGTGGTGTAAGGACGACGACCATAAGATTGTATGTGCGTTCCTGCAGATCCTTGCTTTGACTGCTGTTGTTGGAAACTAGCTACGAAAGTGATTGCGGACATTAGCGTGCGATCAGGGGTTAATTGCACTCATCACGATCATACCTCCGCGACGGTTATAACCTGGAGTGCCGCGCTAATTGCTGGACCTAGCCACGGGACTGGGACAAGCGCCGCTATGGCCTGAAGTGCGCTAAGCGAGATCTTTGTGCCGCCCAGTAGATAGCTGCCAACCGACTCGAGTTTGTCCTTGCTCCTGATACGAGATATGAGTGCCTAACACGTGAAGTGACTAATGAACCTTCTTACATTTTCGCAGCTTGACCAACATCATTCCCTCCGTCTGGCTCTCGGTATTCTGACACATTTTGGTTCTGACCGCCGCCGATGAGATCAGGATCTGCGCGTCCTGACTGCGGGTTATCGATGGGCGCCTTCGTATCTAGAGGGGTATCATTGACGTCTGTGGTAGCTTGAGCATGACGATGCCGACGAGAAAAGGTGCCCAGGAGTTTCTTCATGAGCGGGTAGGATGCGAAAGGGAAAGTGAGAGAAGAGAAGAAGTCACGTGCGACGATACTGCATGGTAGATCGACGCCCTTCTCTTTCTATTCCGGGAACAGTATAGACCAGAGGATCTAGACATCCTTACCTACATTTCAGTAGTATGACCGTTAATTATAAAATTTGTTTCTTAGCGCAACCAGTAGCGCTTTGGCGAATCAGGGTTCGAGCTCGCGGCGGTCGATCGCGCCGAAGCTCCATGTCGTCTGGGCTAATTCGACCAAAGGCTGTTTTCAAAGATCTTACTGGTGGTCCGAAGTTCATTCTCCGCGAGGATGGTGAGATGAACGGCTGGCCACCAGTGGCGTTCTTCACTTCCCTACCGCATCCTTAGCTGATCCCAATCCTACCAAATGCTATTTCGGTCCCGCCCATCCATTTCCATCGTGAATAAATTCAAAATACGACGCCCAACCGAAGGAGAAACATTGTGGACTTCCGGTGACGTCATACCCGTGTTGGTACGTGCGTGACATGAGATGATCAGTAAAGTCTCTTACATTTGTGTAATTAGATTGATATATTTGATGCTAAGTTTTCCGAAACTGCCATTAACCGGTTCAGGAGCTGCATTGCGATTGGGCTCCTGTGTACTTTGGGGGAGATCGCGGTCGCTGGTAGGAGGGATTCCTTGAGCAAGACGTGCCGCAGCTGAATACATTTCCCATGAGTGCGCAGTATGCAAATAGCAGTATGCGAAAATAATAGTAAAAGGCGAGGGAGGCTTGCTCGCCGGTTGCTATGCTGCCTCGACGTGATGCGAGGCCGAGCAACAGGCCCGATCTTGTAGGCCAGCGCTCTCATGATCTTCCGCTCGATACGATGTTGGAACTGCTTCGCTAAACGATAGAAATCGGGGGACGTCGTTGTCAGCTGTGCCAATTTGACTAGACTCTCGTTGGATAACGTCATAACTATGTCCTGAGAGCCTCTGCCATGTCCTTCCACAAGAAATGCAGGCGCTTGGGGAGGGACTACGTTCCTTTGCAGAAGGTGTTAACTGTGGTACAACAGATCGGGTTGTTTGGCTTCAACGAATCCAATGAATACCTCGGCCATTTCTCAAAAGATTTACTCTATTTGACCCCCCTCCACGGGAGCTACGGCAACCTCAGCATATCAAAGTGAGAGGCACAATGCGCAAAGATTATCCCAACGGTTCCTTGTGAAATTGTCCAGACTCTGATACCGGCTGAGGTACAAGGCTTCTCACAGCGGTCAGCAACTCACTCATCTGGGATCCAACATTCCGGGATTTAGTCACCCGTAATTTGGGGTTTACACAAAGCCCAAATTCAAGATCTATATCACCCCTATCCTAAGATTTACTAGAATTCCGGTCCGGGATTCGATCACTTTCGGTTCAATATTGCAGCGCCACCACGACATCGAGCTGAACACACTCCCGTGAAAATTCTTCTGTAGATTCCCAACTTTGTCGTTCAGCCAACCTCAAAATTTCAAGATCCACGATTATCAGTCAGTGCTTCGGGAGTGAAATGGTTAGTTCGAAGATTTGGCATTGGAAAAGAAGCAGCCATTTGGAGAATGAATGAATAAGGTCGATCTAGGATACTATGTTACAAACCCCACATTTCCCCCCCTGAGGAAATGCACTATTTGATCCCAGGATCCTCGGCCCTTCCTATGAGGATCTTGGATCTATAAAATCAAACAACACGAGACTTTACGATTTACACCTCACCCCCGGAATCCACATATTGAGAGCATGGTATCTCGATAAAATCTATGGAATATACAGTCTATCTAATCGATTCTCCCATATGTCTCTCAAGTATCATCATACGCAATTGTCCGTTTCATCACTAGCTTCAGAACTGCCATTAGGAGCACCAATATCTTGTTCCTGTATCCGGTGTATCATCTTGGTAAAATCCAACACGAAGACCTTACCACTACCGGCTCCCGACGCAATTAGAGGTCCTTTCGAGTCCGAACACCGGACTCGAGCTCCCAGATAACAAAGGCGCCGGCCATTGTACATGACCCATGGCGCTTTCCAGAAAACCTGGTGGCCCACAGTTAAATCCACGGATTGTGATGAACTGTCGGCTTGGGCGGTAAATGCGAAACTTGTAATATCCCACTCTCCTTTCCCCTGTCTGGACACATACTTGACATGTCGACCATCCGGAGAAAACGAGACGTCAGGGACCCCATCCACCATTAGTGTGGCGACCTCTGCGCCAGAGTGCACACTCCAGAGTCGGATGGTGTTGTCATAACCTCCCGAGACGAGGTAGTCACCTTGGGAGGAGAATCGGAGGGAATTGACCGCACCACTATGACATTTCATCACGGCGAACTTGACCCCAGGCTGCACATCCCAGAGCCGAATGGCTTGGTCAACAGAGCTGGAGGCAAGACGGCTGCCGTTAGGGGAGAATGCGATAGAGGTGACAGAATTGTTGTGACCATTCAATCGATTAACCTTTGCGCCTGTCACGGGATTCCAAAACCGGACGGTCCGATCCTCAACGCCAGTGGCCAGGTGGTCGCCTTGAGGAGAGAACGCGATTGATTTCATCGTGTAATTGTCACCGCTAATTGTGGCGAGGACCGCACCAGTATGCATGTCCCAGATCCGAGCGGTTTCGTCGTAAGCGCTCGACGCAAGGCGGTCGCCTTTAGGAGAGAACGTGACGGAGGTAATACTGCGCGAGTGGCCTATTAGTTTTGCAACTTCCGTACCAGTTTGCGTATCCCACATATGTACAAGCGCATCCTCTGAGCCATACGCTAGCAGATTGCCATCTGGGGAGAACGCTACACATTTGATCTTGCAGTTGTGGTCGTTGATTACCGCGATTTCCACACCAGTCTCCACGGCCCACAGTCTGACGGTAAGGTCGTCAGAAGCGGAAGCAATGTTATTGCCCTTGGGGGAGAACGCGATAGAGGTGACCTGATCGGTGTGCCCTTGGAACGTAGAAATTTCGGAACATGTCTGCACGTCCCATATTCGAACGGTCCTGTCATTGCCCCCGGAAGCGAGGAGGTATCCTGTCGGCGAGAAGGCGACGGAGCGCACCGAGCCGCTGTGACCCTCGAGCGTTCCAACTGTTGCGCCAGTGTGAGCATCTAGAAGTCGCACAAAGCCATCATCGGACCCGGACGCGAGATGAGCACCACTTGGAGAGAACGCGACCGAATGGACCTCCGATCCTACTTGTATCACGCTTAAGCATTGGTCCCATCCCATATTGTGCCCAATTCGAAGATTCACGTAGTCGGAGAGTTCCACCCGGTAGATACTGTACAGACGACATTTCGGGACGAATGGCAGTACTGACGAGTACACGCATCCCGCGCTGAGACTGATCATTTCGAAGCCGCGCATCGCAAAGCGTTGAGCGTCCTTGATCACAAAGATGGTGTCCTTCGACACATCTGGCATTCCCTGCATTCCACCTGGATTTAACTTGGTAATTGAAAATCTAAGTCATTTCGGAGACCCACCAGTAGCCCTTGTTCAGCCGACCTGAGAAGCAGGATGGCAGCATCGAGACGGCTTAGAAGGCTCAGTGTCTCCAACCAGCACAGTAGCTTTGTGCAGACAAAGGTGTTCAGCGCATGTGCCAGCTCGGAAGCAACCGCTTTGTCTACCTCCGCTTTGACTGCACCTCCCGGCTTCGAGAGCGCCAAGTGCGACGCCCAATGATAGCAGGAATACCGCAGGTGAAGCGGAACCGCGTTCTGTAGCCGGGCCTCAAGATCCTTCACCTCTGAGTTGAGAGTAGGAAGGAAGCCGATGTTACATATGTCGCGCTCGAGGAGCTTGTTCATGTGGTTCAAGCAGATGAGAGCCAATCGTGAATGTTGCGCGGCAGAATCCACGAAGAACCGAGTATCAGTGCATCGCGATGAAGTCGTGAGGAAATTGGGAAACGATGGATGAATAAGGCGGAGTGGTGTCGAGTCAGGAGCATGTTCAGGGACGGTGATGACAGAGTGGAGGCGTTGCAAAGTTCCGCTGGCTGTATCCGTTTCTAATCCTAGCAACGCCTCGAGGGTCGCTGGCGTGATCATGTCGAATAGCGTGACCACAGCTCCAAGGACAGAGCGGAGACGACCTTCGAGATAAGGGTTGCGTTCTTCTGGCAGAGCTTTCGAAAGAATTGCGAGGTACATGGCATCAAGAGCACGGTACGGCGGTGGCCCTCCCTCCATCTCCTCCAATCCAACATTTTTGGTGCACATTCTCGGAGCGGCATAGCTATCCTCCGCTGATAACAGAACTTTCAGCCGCCCCTTGCGTTCCTTCAGACCAGTATAGAAGGAATCCTCCACGAACTTCACCACAGTGGAAGCCACGATGAACAACGTCCGGGCCATCTTCACCAGGCGTTCGATTTCATCATCAGTGGCAATTTTTTGTGGAACCCGTAGGTGAGCGCGCAGGTAGAGCCTGATGTCTGCTTGAACGATGTGATCTTCTATGTTGTGGAGTTCGGCGACATGCGAGACCGTTCTTGTGATGAAAGAGGAAAATGCTGTCTGCAATGATGCCTCAGGTCGGCTGGTTATGAAGACACGGATGCGGAGTCGAGAAGGGAGTTGTTTCATGGCGAAGGCCAGCAGTTTCAGGAGCTCTTGGGCATCTGATGCATCACCGCACTCGTCAAGGGCGTCGAAGACGAAGACCAACGGTGATGGTGCATCGATAGCGTCCCGAAGCGGTTCGATAATCAGCTTCTTCAGCTGTTCTAACAACCCCGACCGATAGACCCCGGGATTCGCCTCCACGGCCTTCACTAGCTCGTCCTGAAAACTAGGTATAAGACATGCGAGCTGATACGCGATGGTCGGGAAGACATGGACTGCGTCTCTGCGATCGGTGTAGTCCCTTGCGAAGAAGAATGTTGCACCCAAGTTGCCCCCTTCAGCGCAGTATCTTGCGATGGTTGCGGCGATCGTCGATTTCCCTGTGCCGGCGAGACCGTAGAGATACCACATGGGAAGCTGCTTGGGATCTTGACTGTAAACCCAGTCGCATATTTGTTGCAGCAGAGCGACACGGGTTCCTTCCAGGCAGCTCGAAGCCGCTTTGCGAGAGTGGGAGTCATACTGCGCATCCGTCGGGCTGAGGGCCTGCCGGAGAAGATTTCCTCGTGCTTAAGGGGAGTCAGATCGAATTTTGAGTCCATAGCATGTGCACGTACCTAACCGGGTGTTGTGATCAAGTCGATCAACCTAGAGGTCATCTTTCAGTGACGCCGAGCTCATTTTATTACTGTAACTTACGATAATTCGAACTGCGTTTAATACTTCTCCGTGACGCTGGAGATCATTCAGGCGCGACTGAATGTGCGACTTGACCTGAGCGGAGTGATAAGCATCGAGTTCACCGTTATAGATCTGAAGACGTACCTGGAAGACTTTCATAGCCCAGTCGAGTTTCGCGGAGCATTCCGCGATCCTTTCCTGTATGTCCGCAGATGTCAAGACGGCCTTTGTGAATGCCGAGAGGGAGCGAAAGTTGGCATCTGCCCGGATGACCCGGAGTTCGGCTGCAATGCCGGATAGATCTCTGCGTCACACGCTCGTTAGCGAGGTCGGCGGATGCAGTATTATCAGGTCGAAACTTGGTCTCTACCTGGCGAGACGGTCAACGCTTGTCTTGAGGGTGTCTTGTGGGAGTTCCTCTTCGGACTTTCCCTGAAGTGATGTGAGGATGACTATCATAAGACTGTAGGTGCGCTCCTGCAGATCCTTGCTTTGGCTGCTGTTGCTAGAAACCGACTATGAAAGTGATCGCGGACATTAGCGTAAAATCGAACGAAAACTCATCGCGATCCCACCTCCGCAACGGTTATAACCTG
The DNA here is from genome assembly GCA_019633535.1 of Tulasnella sp. JGI-2019a. Lineage (NCBI taxonomy): Eukaryota > Fungi > Basidiomycota > Agaricomycetes > Cantharellales > Tulasnellaceae > Tulasnella sp. JGI-2019a. The sequence goes on from WSUE01000194.1 coordinate 71,332, forward strand.
GAGTGCTGCGCTGATTGCTGGGCCCAACCATGGAACGTGGATAAGTGCCGAGATGGCCTGAAGTGTGTTGAGAAAGATCTTTGTACCGTCCAGTAGATAGCTGCCAACTGACTTGAGTTTGCCCTTGCCCCTGATACAAGGTATCAGTGCATGATATGCGAACTGCAGAGTGAAATCCCGTACATTTGTGTAGGCTGATCGACATCTGCCCCGCTATCTAGCCCCAAGGTTTTCCAAACATTTGCATTCCGACTGCCACTGACGTGCTCAGGTCCCAAGCTTTCCGAAATATATCCATCATGACTGCTCTCAACGATAAACTTCGGACCCACACGCTCTCCTGGCTCTAGCCTCAGCGGTCCTTCGTTGCGATTGTGCACCTGTGCAACGCGAAGGAGATCGCGAGCGCTGGCACGTGTGTCCGCTCGACCAGGGCGCGTGCCGTAACAAAGAATGTTTCCCATGAGTAGGTGGTAAGTGAAGAGTTGAATGTGACGGTGATGACCGTTCAATGGAAAGGTAAATAAGGCTTTGTCCTTGCGTCTAGGGCAGTGCTCCCTCAGCTCGAGCCTGTGTATTCTCGAACGATAGCGTGGCAGTGATCGGCCCATTGTGAGGTTGAGCTCGGCTCACTGAATCCCCCGGAAACCATGCAAATGCAAACTTGACATTGTCGACTGCGCAGTGTAGCTGGCTGGTAGACTAGTATCGTTCCGGACTACACATCATCAGCTCATCCTGATTCCTATCCAATGACATTTCGATCGCGGTACCTGTCATCAGGGTTTTTTTTTTTTTTTTTTTTTGTGTGAGGAAGGAGGGGAATCCGCTATCGGACGAGAGGTCCCATGTTTCCATGTTACCTAACAGTGTGGGCGCGACCC